>CANTFL010000622.1:0-42028 GCA_947650285.1 Hyaloperonospora brassicae
TGGAGACATGTATGTCTTCGCAAACACCAGCGGCACTGCTTCGAGCATATGCATGGCAACTTTGGTGGCAAAAAAATTGTAGTCGCAGACTGGTGTCAGCCGCCTCGTAGATGTGCCATAGATTTTCAGAGAGCAAAAAGATAGAGAGGATAGCGGTAGCAGCATTGTGACGCCTCCTTGGGGCATTACGCCGAAGAGAGCGTTAGTTTGAAGGTAGTCACGTAGCCCTAGCATCATGTCAAGTATGTGCTTTGTAAAGTAGCGAAACATGCTCAACTGCCTTTCGACGCAGTGAAATATACAGCGGAACGATAGCTGGCAGCATGAATCTGTCTGCCGAGCCGTCCAGAAGTACCTCTAATCAGTACACATCGCCACTCTCTTACCTCTAACTCGAATAAAACCTACTTACACGGATCAACCCATCACATCTTTTGGTCTCGTCGACTTGATCGTCTCATTTACATCAAATAATGCCTTGTCGCACTTGCCGCCACTCGTGCGCCCGTTTTTTGCGCCATTTTACTCCATTTTCAACTTGGCTCACCGCCGCGTCTCAGGCCACTTCTCTTACAGTTGAAGTAGTCCATTTTGCATATCCACTTCGCTTAACGTTAATGAATGAATCTTTCCATGACCACTCCGCCGCCGCCCCTCGTGCTTCTTTGTCATTTTCACTTCTGCTCTCCAATTCGCAATGGACACCACGGCCACTTTTACGCAGAGCACTTACGATGCAATTTTGCATGCGTACAGTAAGCTCGTGCACGCGAACGACGTGCTAAAGAAGCAAGCCGTTGCGCTGACGCACCTCAGTGCGGTGCAAGCAGACCTGGTACGGGCAGCAAATAAAGAGCGCGACGCAGCCATCGAGTCGCGGCTCAAGATGGAGATCGAAGTACTGGCGCTCCGACAGCGCGCCGAAATGGCCGAAGCCACAAGTGCAAGACCGGAGCAGCAGCTTGAGGAGGCCGCTCAAGATCAGCTCAAAGTCCAGCGCGAGTCCGAGTTGCAGCTGGTGCTACAGGAGAAGGACTCTCAAGACAGCAGTGCGGAGGCGACGGGCGAGAACAAGGCACGAACGCAGCAGAAGCAGCGTGAGAAGACAGTCGCAGCGCCCTCCAAGACAAGCACGACGCCTCGCAAGAAACCCACAACCGGCCAAGATGAACGCGCTCGTGTGCTTGCGAGTGTCAAGGACGTTGCTATCAGGATGGGCGCTGGACCTACTGCTGGTTCTCGCGCGCGTGTTCGTCCAACGGCTACTGCTCGAGCGCGTGTTGGTGCGACTGCGAGCACGGCGTCCACCCGCGCGCGTGTGGAAGCCACTGCTGCTTTCCGTGCGGCTCTTGCTGCGACTGCCGGACTTGGTGCTTCAAGGATGCTGTCAGCAAAAGATCTGGCGCGCGTGGAGATTGCAGGAAGTCGCGCCGCGCTGGGCAACGGGTGTTAAACCACACACGTTGCCAGGAGAGGGCAACAAGCTTCCGGGATTGGCGCTCCAGAGACCCATTGCTCTCTGTTGCGTCTCCCGGAGCTCATCGCTCACCGAAGGCTCCGGAACGTGGTGCGGTCAAGGCGTGGCAGCAGACTTTGTTCGAGAACGCGTTTGCGATCTGCAATTCTTCGGGGCTCATTACCCCCGTTGAAGATGTGGAACGTGGCGTGTTTTTGGACGAAGTTGAGCGTGGTGTGCATTCGCAGTGACTGATGAAGACTCATCACTCTTCGTCGTCATTGCGATTGCTTCCTGCGCGTGCTGTTGATGCGCTTGGCGCCTACGTTCTAGAGCGTATAGGTGTCGATAGCCCCATGAAAGACAAGCGAAAACGTAGTTCTTATTGAAGTGAGTAACAAAACAAGTGTATGATTACGATTGCGGTTGGCTTGTTAACGTTCGTCTACTCTTGAGCAAACGTAGCTCCTTCCGTGCTCGTCGATTGCCGTACAGTGTAGTAGCCCATGCTCGAACAAACAAGCAAGCAAAAAAACAAATGAGCGCTGTGCTGCGGTATTCGTACTGCTTGCAAGACGTCATAGCAAGGCACGTGCTAGAAGATATGCTTTCTGACAGGTCATCGAAGTTCCAGTGTTCAACTGCAAGACCTGTTACAGGTACGTCGCGATCTCACCTGATTGGCTAATAAGCTGACAGGTAGGACGAAGATGTGACCTGTTAACATGTGGTACGAGAAAAGAGGGTCGTCATGTCGGACTATCAGGAGGAGATGATGAGTGGGACAGCGATATCCGGACGACATTGTTTAAGACCAGCAGCACATGGTGATGGGTATGCTAAACGTGTACCAGGTGTAACTTGACTTGATCAAGTGCAAAAGGTATCGTTAACAACCGACTGTAATTTACTGTCCGTATATATTACTTTCACTTCCTACATACTCAGCACAAGTGCGGACATCGACACGTAACGGTTCACTGCACGTCCGTCCGACCAAAGACGGGCGAGCAGAGGTGGCTAAAGTCGTGTATGCTCAAGTGCACATACCATTTGACGTCATTGCCACGCGTGGACAAGACACAAGTGCTCAAGAGCATAGACAGCAGTGTACACATCGCGAGGATGGACAACTCGGTATCGGCGGCAAACTGCAATGACACCTTAAGGCCGTGACGACTCATTGAAGGAGCACGACGTACAGCTACTTGGCGACTCCGACAAAGCTGAGCAAGCAGAAGACTCTCTCGGTAGCCGATGCTACCAATAAAGATGGAAAAGGAGCTCGTCACACCATTTCACTGACGTGCTATCGATCGCATGATAGCAATTAGTCTTCCTACGCGCTCCCTGACATGCGCATCGGACACCACTACGAGTCGACCCAACAAGACACGTCAACCGACTCTGGCAAAGCATTTTATGTATGACAATGTCCAGTCACCAGAGAAGGCGAAGACGACATAGCACGCACTTGCAAGCGCGTTTCCGGCTCGCCAGATCGACCACACCACCGCTTCTCGTCACCTGCGCTCGGCATGCATCGTATCCTGTGTCTCCTTCTGATCTTCGTCGTCCAAACACCATCCGCGTCTTCGTGACACAATCTGGTGCGTCCGGTTGTCGCCGCCGCCGGGTCATTCGTGCCTGCTACGATGCCTTGGGCCACCTGGAGATTGCCCGCGTAGTAGACTTGCCATAGCTGCACGAAGACCACACTGTGAACCACGAGCAAAAGAGCCAAACGCGTTCGCCGTAAAGGTGGCAGCAGTATGGTCCCAGCCGCTGTACTCGGGAATACTCATCTTGACCATGAGGTACAACTGGCTCAAGACGAAAAACCAAGCAATATGGCAGACACGTAGTTCCACAAATTCGTCGCGTTCTTGTGCTCTAGACACGAATGAGTGCCACGAGCTGACTGACCAGCAGCGTGAAGAAGAAAAGCACGTTCGCGTTTTCGTCCACGACGTCTTCTGACCAGCATTCGTGTTCGCCCTTGACTTGTACTTCCCAGTCACGCGCGCCTGGGTGGCCTCAAAACTGCCATCATCGTAATGATCGACAACGACGACCATGCTTTCCTGCGCACGCTTCTTGTAGTTGTTGTCGACTGCGCGGTTGGCCAGCAGGGTCAGCGCCCAACGGCAGAACGCCTTGAGCTAGATATACACGGCAGGTGAAACACTCAACGGCAGAACGGCACGGGCAAGAAAGAGTACAGGACCTTCGTTCTACGAGCGTAGATTAACGCGTCTCTCGTGCGGAAGTAGTAGGCGGCGATAGCCACGTAGCACATGGCAGGAACCGAACACTTCGGCCACAGCACTGGGTCGTGGAAACATCTTGCGCGGGAACGTAATGGCCGGATTCGGGTCCGGGTACGGGCAGGTACGTGCGGCAGACGCTACTCCGGGTCGACTTCGTGCTCCGTTTTCGTTAGTTGATTATCTAAATCACCCTTTGGCCAAGACGTCTCAGTACATAGTAGCAGCCACTATTGCAGGAACAGCATCTTCGTACAATCAAAATACAGTCCATGGCATTGCCCTCGAAGATCCTTGCTGAAGTACACCAAGTATAAACCAGAATAGCGGACCACGTTACTCTTAAGTGCTCTATCAGTCTGAGTAATGTATTGTATTGAATGCTACCAATCGATTCCAAAACTTTGCGACGGATTACTACATATAAATCTGCAGAAACTGCCGAGTTGCAGACATCACGGCCACGCTTCAAACAGCGTCTAAGAGAATATCGTTCCTTTTGAGTTCTATAAATTGAGGTGAAGCGCTTGAGGGATGCATATGAGGTAAAAAGATCGCATACAGGGAGCATGTATAAGAAATCAAAAAGTTGTTTTGTGTCGTGAGTATGGATATTGAAGATTTGCCGACCCGATCGCGCGGAAAAGTTAACGATATTTTGATACCCGGTGATCAAGATCGGTGGAATGTACATCGCAGGCGATCGGGGCCCCGAATGACCTGATTGTAGATGGAAAGCAAACGAAAATATGTCTGAATGTAACACGTGAAAAATCGAACAAAAACGGGAAATTGTTATTTAACGAATAAAATGGCAACTCTGGGACGATCACGAAGGAATCAATTTGGCGAAGATACGGGTAATTCAGGAGCCAGGATGTTTTGCGATCGCAGACCGATACTTGTTACGTCACGTCTCGGCTAATTTATACATACACAAGTCAGAGATCAAGTTCGGAATATTGGTGATTTCGCACCTTTATCTAGGGTAGTCACAACCTTTATTTGGACTGGGCCGAAAAAATGCAAAGTGAAGGAGTACTACATTTAATGTATGTCGCAATTTACGTCGATCTTGTCATGAAGAATATAGCGGAGGGCTGTCTTTCATCGCGTCCCATATCGTGACCAGGTTTGCCGACGCGATTGGCAAAATGGGGTCAGCTTCGGATACGCTTGGTGCTGCCGATAAGAGATGAAAAAATTGAGGCGATTTCCACGACGCCTGTCGATGACGATTCTTAAATGCGCGATATACGCTTACTAAAGCCTTTGACCACCCAGTAGCTCCGAAAGAGACATCTTCGATCTGTCAAGCGATACTTTTTCAGGATGTTGGCTGTATAGTGAAGTAATTTGCGCCGAAGAAACCAATTGGGGACCCTTGCAATCGGACAGGAGTAAGGACGACTGCGGAACCTCGTATGATGGAAACGGAAAGGACTTCGAACTTAGGAATTGCTTTAACGAATATTCGCTTTCAGATCAGCGACGATGGTATAGCTGGCTTGAGGCGCTGATCAGAAATCTATTCGAAGAGACGATCGGGGAAGGCTAGAGTTATAAACAGGAACCCACATATCACTAGGTACACTAGTGTCTGGCAACGCGGCATATTGACCGGTAGCGAACAAGACGTTCACGTCCTCGCGATCATTATTACACACGATGATGCTGCTGGACGAGTCGCTTGATGGGTTGCTTAGGAGATAGACCTTGGAATTCTTAGTTGAAGTCTTGAAAGATGTCAAAAGAGTCAGATAAAAGGCTCGTGTGTAGGAGATGGACTCGTCAATGACGGTCTTGGAATAGAGTGGATCGTGGCTAGCTGGCGTAGCAGATCTCGCAGCGCGTCGACGGAAGGCAGATCGTGATACCGAAGCTCTGCGCTAGTATCAATATTAAAAGAACCACTTGAATCGTTTATTGTCAAGGACATAGAAAACCAATTCACCAGATGCGCCTGATTCTCTACTTTTCATGGTAACGTATTCACGGAGTGAACCGGGGTATTGTGAGAAGGGCGGTGATTAGCACAGCCTATACGACCTACCCCACATGAACGCCTGGAGGCGACCGACCGAGATGGTTTGGTCGACCGTCTCGATGTATCCTGATGCTTGGACGTAGCTGATCGTACTTGCTCAGCTGATCTCACCGGAGATGGCGATCACGCTATTGTTGCCGTCGGTGCGTATATAGTTGGTGGGTTATGCTTGTCGGTTTGCATTGTCTCGGCTATACGTGTGGGTTCATCCGTCGATGTCAACTTAGCCGATCGAGTGGGCGGAGCTGATCGTGGGTGCAGAGTGGACTTCGTCGACATTTTCGCGACGATAGCTTGTTCCATTGCAAGATCTCGACATGCGGCTTCATTCATTTATCCGCGTCGAATCGGCTAATTGCGCGATCGGGAATGATCGCTTTGCATAGGAAGACGTTTTTGAACCGTCAGGTCGCATCAAGAATTTTGACGGGGTCATTGAAGAGTAAGAATTTGAAAGTGAAGGGGTTTTAGAGCTACAATAGAGCACGTGTAACAGACCAGATCTACTGTCCTTCCGAATACGTTTGCTGGCCAAAGACACTGGAAATTAATGTATATAAAACAGAACGCTGGAAGCTAGCTTGGCTATATTGGCTCAAAACTTATCGCGCGATCGTTGACCGCGAGGTCGCAATCAACGATGGCGAGACCGAAATCGATTCCCCGGTATTATATCACCTGTGGAAGACGCGTTTGGTTCTAGTGGAGAAACGTGACCACTATTCGCAACCAATCTAGTTCGCGGTCCAAGTCGTTCAACTCCGCGCGTTGTTAATAATGAAACGCGGGGAGGACGGCGATCTGTTTCTCAAGTTCGTCGATATTCCGCTGATCCCTAACATTAACAGCCTGTTACACCTTAACGTATGCGTCCGAGAGAGCCTATATTGACCCCATTAGCGATACCTGACACTTAAACTTTTGACAAAGGGAGGTAATGTCTTGTTATTGTTATATCTTCAGAGAAGCGCAAACAGTATTGATGTCACGACGAACATTCTCTGGGTCAGCAGAGGTGGCTCTAGACAAGAATATTTTTATGCACTTGTTATCCTCATCCAAGTCGTGAATGCTTGCCAATCGATCGCCCTGCTTTTTCGGGACCACTTCTCTTTCGTCGCCGCGCAAGCGAACATTCGGAAAGGCGCATAACAGTAGACTTAAGCGCTGATTGACGTACCTGCGCTTCAAGATTCCGATGTATGCCACGTCTTTTCTCCTTGCTCCAGCAGATCATTACGGTGGTTCTCTTTCATCAGTGCCTAGTCTAAGGATCCGTAACATCTTGCAACCTCCTCGCAGATCTCTAAGCGATTGCAAAGAACGTCCATCATGACGGTTTTTTTGGAACATCTAGACATGAAGCAGTCGTTTCTCGGGTGCTGGAAAGGAGCGGGTACGATCTGACGAGGGGACTACTAAGATCAGTAACGGGAGGCAACTCACCCTGATCGGGTAAAAGGGAGGTGCCAGATGGTTTTGGCGTAGACATGACTAGGATTCAAATGTGGGACTGATCAAGTGAAAGAACTAGCGCGCAGTCAGGTCGACACTATGCGGCGACTAACGGCGCAGAAGACGACTGTGATGTAGCAATCAGTCAAATACGCTAAACGAGTACGGACCGTGCTTCTATTATGTCCATATCGTCCTTCTATTGGTAGCACCGGTCACACAACCGCTCGAATAACGTTCATATAAATATTAGACAGGACCAGATGTCAGATCAGACAGGATGGGACCTACAATATCGGGTTAGATTATGACGGGCGAAGGGTGCGAGTCATTGAAACGGGTAGCTGTCAAAGGGACAATTACGTTTGCGATCAAGAACGAAATTACGATCGAGAAGGCATTGGATATCATAATCAGCAATCTGGAAAATGGCCACAATCAGGTCGGTGTGGACCACAACAAGCGATCGCGATCAGAGGAGTGTGTGTCACAACATGTGGCCCGCGATCAGCAAGTCGATCGCGGTCAAGGAAGCGATCGAGATCTTGATCGAGGATCAGGTGTGTGATCGCGATCAAGCTAGTGTGGATTACACCTCACGATCGACGACCATAATGGCGCCTGCGATCGGACAAGTATATTGTGTGTGTGCCACGGAAGCACAAGGGTGCGGCCTTTTATAGAGAGCGACACGTGGCATGCGGCTTCTATAGATAGCGACACGTCGCATGCGAGTTTTATGATATGGGGATAGGGATAGGGTTGTTGAGTTCGATTGGCTAACATTAAACAGATTACAATATGCTTCCATTGGCGCACTTCGTTTCTTTCGAGCTGAAGTGTTTGGCCACTAGACTTCACAAACTACGCTACATCTGCACAATTGTCGCGCATAAATTGATTAGCCAGATGCATTAGATACTTGCACCCCCACCACTGCGATCGGAGGATGGAAAATCTACCGTTAAATACCCTAGACCAAGGAACGGCTTAAGTGGTCATGGGTGTAGCGAATCATCGGTGTATATTTTGCATAAGGCGGTCTGTAACAGATCAGGGTAACTCATCTCGAGCACTCTACAAAAATACAGTGATCGTGTGGCAAATTCCACGAGAATGAGCCAACCCGAGATCGCGATGTGATATTTTCCACACCGATACCGAACCTCGACCCCATTGCAAACACGGTCAAGAATTTCCGTCGACACGAGTCCACCTGGAAGGGTGCAACCCGCCACGACGTCGGGTGAATATAGTAAGTAAAGTGTTAGGCACGAAACTAAAAAAGCTCTTCCGTTAGTTGGTCGTTCGAGCGTCTGTGAAATATTAAAATTTACTTTATAACAAAAGCAAACACCAATCCGCCTCACCTCTATGGGAACAGTAATATCGATGAAATTAATTCGCCCGAAAACGACCTGTATTTGCGCTTGTGCCGTCTTCTTTCCACGTAGTTTCTGGACGTTTTTTTCTCGGCAAACCATCCGAGTTCCGAAACACAGCTCACGGTTCGAGTCTACCGCGTCATAGTCTAAAACATATTACGTCTGCATTCATCGCGCTGAATTGATATTATCACTATGTACAGTCGCTTTATTGACACCATCCACTACATGTCTTTTTGTTCGTGGACCTGTCACCTTTGTCGGCTTTATTTAGCTTTAGATTCGGCAGGTATACTTCTGAGGCTTCAACTTCAGCCTCATATGCCCAAAACATTCAACGGCGACCATGCTCTTGAGACCGTCAGCCGTCACTGCGGTCGGCTACCTAGTATCCTCACTCTGGACATCTTCGAACACTTTGACGATGGGTAATTGCTTGATCTGCGTTGATTATCTGGTTTTAAAAGCACGTCCAGCTCAGTCGTTAGTTACACGCCACTGGTTCCTCGAGTATCCGTTACTTCCTCGAAGAAGGTTAACAGCTCTGCTGTGTAATCTGTTCGTGACTTCAACCGTATCTACGAATTCACTTCCCTCATTGTCATCATCAATAACCTTGTCGCTAACTACTCTCGTGGCGTCATCTGCGATGCCTGCAGCAGATACCGGACGCCATCGTCGACACCTTAGCCTTATCATTATAATTTAGTCTCGGCGAGAGTTCATCCGATGCAGATTCCATTTACATTCGCGTAAATTTAAAATGCTATACCCACATTTGCTTTGCCACAATAATCACGTCGCAAGTCGCCGGTCGCAACTGTACTAGTAGGGTGTCTGTCGCACTAAGGGCAAATGTTATAAAACTTAGTTTAGGAGACGTCGTAGAAATCGAATGCAGACTCGGCTGGATCTTCTTTAGCTCCAACACGGGTGATGACCTATCAATCTTCACGTTCTGCGCCTACATCTACGTCCGCGGCAACTATGACCCTGTCAAGATTAATTTCGTCGTTGATAATATTTCCTGTCTAGTCGCCACATGTAGCTGCCTCCGAGAATACAACCGATGCTGAAGCATACTCGTTTAAACCGACCGGTCGTCGCTACTTTTGCTACGATTGTGTTTTGTGCGGTTCGACTGATATATTCATCACTGAATGTCGACAACAAGAAGTAGCACTTTAATGACTTCACACCGGCATTTTTAAACTTTATCATATCGAGACCCGAGATTGGCCTTGTCTACTCAAAATTAATTTTCGTAGTGAGTACGTCGACATCGCCGAACATCGTACACTTCGCGATCTTTATTCCTATACCAGCGCAATCCTATAGAGCTCATACACCAAATACGTCTTGTTTAACAAATAATTTATCGGGCTCTGAAAATAAAATCCGTAAGAAGTTAGTGTCAATCTCTTCTGCACCCACGTCGACTCTCTCTTCTCATTTGCCGACACCAAATAATTTACCAGTTGTTGGCTAAGCCTTCTTCATGACGATAGTAGCTACATCACTGGAGCCTACGGCGTTACCACATTCCTACTTCGGTCTTATGTGAATCAGGTAATCTTTGTCAATATCGTTTTGCTCCCACCACGCGTGCAAGTTGATACGTCAAGTTGTACCACTTCTGTTTTGCCCACTATTGGTAGCGTGTTTTGTTAGCCCAATCTCGTATCCAGTGAATGAACAAATGGTCTATATATCGTAGCTTTCACTCCGGTCTCTCTCGCTAATTTTTGTGAGTTTACATACGCATTCAGCTCATCGCCTCCTTAATAACGCACACTGGCCTTGAATCATCCGACTTCCGTAGTAATGCTTGAAGACGCGTTTTATGACGCACGTAGTTAATTGCAAACGTAGGAGCACTTGTCTCATCCAAATTTTCTGACATCTGATGTGGAAGATGCTTAGGTCAAGAAAAGAGACCTTAGAGAATGAGAAAATTGGCAAATTTAGCACTCTTTTGCGTTTCTTCCTTCATCATTAGAAGCGCACTCACTAGCTTCTGGACTCAATTGTTCTGGTGAGCATGCATCCCGATCAAAACTCTTCTAGTTTGGCGACGAAATGATTTGCATTTACGCTGCGTGATTTAAGTGCAACAGTGCTCGCGAAATCCGCAGAGGCCTCCTGCGAGATGTCGCAAAGGCGCTATAATGTGTCCCCACGACGCTTCTTCTGTAGGAACTCTGATTGGTCCATCTTCTCGACTCGAGTCGGATCTATTCTTTGAGCCTTCAAGTCCCGTGTTCTCAATCATGAGTCGTGTCTTTGTACTCGCTAGCACATAGAAAACATCTGATAATAAATTTTTTTGACCAAGATAAACCTTGGCACGCCTGGTGGTAGACATGACCGTGTAAACCCGTATAACAACTGTTTTTGTAGACCTAGCTAGAGATTTTTGGTCTTTGTGACTGTAGGCGCATCAAAAGAGAGGTGGAGTCTTGAGGCGTTGAGGAAATTGACCTGGCAGAGGTATACTATCAGCTATCAATGCATCCCCCCAGAACCGATAATAATCATGGTATGTAGATTTTGTGGTGATGAACCTCGTCGTGGCTCTATGCCGTAATCCTGTGGCTCCATTACTCCCGTCGCCACTATAAGTTGGCGGTCGCTAGCACACAATGTGGTAACAAGTCAAATTTTCTTGTCTTTATTTAATTTATTTATGCATGACAGTAAAGTACCATCATATCCTATTTAACTAGTAACTTTATCGAAGGAGAGTGTACGTGGTGTCGTTCACCTCCCGCTCGTCAGCGAATTGCACCACCTGTATCTGTTTCTCTCGCTTTATTCTACTGAATTAGTTAAAGAGAAATATTTTCTTGTTTAAAAAGAAATCACTAGGCTGATGAAAAAGTATACTTTTTGTAAAAAGTATGCTCTATGACATCTAGTAAATTATTAAATTAGTCGATTTAGTGTTTATCACCAATATTGGAACTTTGTCCATTAGAAATAATATCATCGGCAAACGATTGACGGTTGATCACTTATGAAAGTGTCGATTCGTCGGGTTTACCTATACAGAACATGTGGTCCTAATTACGGTCTTTGATTATTCGTTGAGCTAAATTAGGGTCCCTGTTGATGTAACAATCCAGTTTAAACCTATTATTCCTGTGTGTGAGTTGGAAAAACGGTGGTGCTCCTCATGACATTATTGATTGTTTGCTCTCTGATTCCTTCTTTTTATCTTGAACCTTCTCCTGAACTTAGACTATCCTCATTTAGGTGGAATATAACCCACAGGGCATTGTCAATTATTCGCTTATAGAAGATCGCAGCTTTTTATAACCCAGATAGCATCCGCAAATATGTAAGATGCCTTAAAGAGCACACGATAGCCGAAATGTATCTAGCTCTTTCTGTCATCATTATTGTACAAAACCCGCTAGCAGCGTCAAGAAAGCAAATTATTGATAGCCTTCATGTTCCAAAAGCAGATCGTCTACTAAAGACATTCCAAACTCCATGCCTACCGTCTCATCATTTTCCCTCTTGTAGTCAGTACACAAACGTATAATCACGCCAGTTTTTATTAGTAACAATTACGATCGGTGAAGCCCACGTACTTTGTGAGAACGAAGTGAACCCTGCCGTCATCAAACCATTCAGTTATTCGTACAGCTTAAGCTAGGTTTTGGAGTGGGTATCCTTATCCCGTTGTTAATTAGGATCGAGTTCCGTACGTTTAAATTGCAAACAAAACTCGATAATATGGAGGTGTTAAGGCATTCGACTTTAAGGCATCATGCTTTCGTTATTTAAATTCAGGCAATCAAATTGGCTTGTTGGTTCTTATCATGAGACAATGATACAATATTTCCTGCGCCGTACGCCAGATTTGTTGGTTTCATCTCAGTAAAGTCCAGCAGAAAGGCAAGCTCGCGAGCGTAATTTATTATGGTTTCTTTGCTAGGTTCATGCCTAAAGATAGATCCTTTTTACAGTACAGTTGATAGATTCTCTTTCATTGGATTCAAGCTGAAATCTTCCACGACATACAAGAAACTTTTTTTGAGGACGTCGACGAGGCTCATCTCTTCTTTCCTTGATACTATAATATGATTTTGACGACTCATTACCTCGGCATCGTATTGTACTTTGCTCTCCTGATATCTTATTGGACCAGTGAAGCAGCTTGTTAAGCAATAGAGTGTCTTCTGTAACTCTGCGCACGCTGTCGTGGCCGCTACCGAGTGGCTCGATGTCCTGCTGATGCCTGTGCCGTAATTTTTGAGTTGCGTGGTAGGTTCACGATGATGATCAGCAAGCTAAAGATCACTTTTATTCGAAACCTTCCCCGTCAGCTCTGTGTAAATACATTCATCTTGTCTGCTTATAACACAGGATTGACTAGAGAAATTAAACGCGTTTCTGTTGATCGGACATTGTGTGCTCCTAGTCGCTTTATTTCGACGAAGGATGACAAGGGGGAGTGAACAAATCGGTCGTTTTAAAGCCGGTGTTTGTCGGAATAACCTATTTGTCACACAAATTCTTATTTTTCTGTTAAAATGCTTTGTCTTAGATATGGTCGTATACCAGAACTTGCCAATCTATGTACTTCAAAAATTGCCTATACATATCCTTCATCTCGTGGTAGCGTGTCGTGTGGCTTTCACACGGCTCTATATAAATATTGCGGGTATACTTAATCTTACCTTTATCGCCGTTAATATCTTGTGGTATATAATTGTGGTAAGTAGGGTAAATAATCGACGAACCCACATTTTGCGCGTGGATTCAAGTGGAAGTCGACGCTGCACTGGAAACATTATAGACACCTTGTGATCGATGATTCAGGTTTCTCTAGGTCCTCCTGTGGCCTCTCTTCCCCACTCCTTTTCGTCGACCTCTTTTGCCGACTTTAGCCTTGATAAAACCAATTCATCATGTACATTGGCTGTTAAATTATACATTTATAGACGGAATCCAGACGGTTACATAATGTCTGTTTAAAAAAAGCATGATCAATTTTCGATATTCATAGACTACCCTTCACCCAAGGGTCATCTTGACTGTAACTCCTAACGCCGTTACCGCCATAAGCTTTTTGATTCCTTGTGCGTCCATCTGCTTGTCCGTGATCATGTGGCCCTTCAGCTTTTGTTTTAGTCCGAACGACTAATTCATCGACGAGATATTAACTCCAATGTAAAGCCGTATGTTAATTCGTTCATCATTCACTGCCTCCATTACAAATGCTCTAGTGCTCAGTATCCGATCAAACTATTGGACAACCACCATCCTAGTTTCTTCTCTTGTAATCACTCAGTGGTTTATCCGATTCCATTTACCGCCGAGATTTAGGAGATGCGTCCATCCGAGCCATCAATATCTCACCATTAATGCTCCTGTCATGCAGGCGATTCCAGTTAATCTTTCATTCTTTCTTTTCACATACGTCAACGCTGGGCCTAATGATGTGTCCAGGAATATCGAGCGTTAGTTCGTGTCGGCCTCTAGCTCCACTATATGTGGCAACCAGTTGTGTTCCAACCCAGTACAAGTCGGCGAGGCTCCTATTTATATTGTCTGGCGAATATATGTGTTGGAACTCATCGATAACAGCTGCATGCTAAATGATTGGCTTGACAAACTTGGTGAGCCTTTTAGGATCTGTAAAACATTTACCCCGGCCTGCCTCTGCACCTGTTTTCAGATTATTTCTAGGCGTCTGAGATAATAATCCTCGTTGACTGCTGCACCACACGCTCCATAAATCCTTAAGATAGGGGTTTTATGAAGTGGGCTTGTCGGTTACGCTATTAAAATTCATCACAATAATCAGATCGTTAACTATGATATCGTTGCACGCACGCCCAAATCATAGAGCTTGAATCAAATCGTGTTATCATGCCGCATTCCGTAGATGACGCCACCCTTTTACTAACTTCCATACAATAGGTGTCAGGGTCCGATTTTAGTCTTTTGTGTAGTCTAGGTCGCTTTATTTGTCCCTCCAATTGTAATGGTGGACGTGTTGCCTATATTTTATTTGTTTGACTGTTACTCGCAAATCTTTTGTAGTTGCTGTTGCCAAAGTGATACGGCGGATATTATTGCACTCGTATCGCCATTTATGTCCTTTGCGCACTAGTTTTTCTGATAAGTCAATGTGTTTTACGTCTCAACTGGTGATCTAATCGGTGATCATTGTGTCTATTATCACGTACATTCTCCGATTAAAGCGTATCGTCATTTTGACTGTCTCCGCAATGACTGATGCGGGACTCGTATATGTGAATCCGGACACTCGACTGCTGCCTGTTCAATCCCGCTGCTTTTTTTCGCTTTTCCCTAGCAGATGATCATTATTGATCTGCTCCAAATGAATATTACCAACTTGCCGCGTGTAGATGGATTCTATCAATCACCGTCTCCATAAACAAGCAAGTAGTGCTACACATGACCTCCAGAATCGGCTACAACTTTCTTATAAAAGTCTGCGCTGGGATTGCACATTCATTATAGCGGAGGGGGATTATGCACACATCTCCGGATTCCTGACGTTTTATAGAGTAATATTTGAACCTTGTCAACCGGCCTCACTGTGAACAGTAATACTCTTAATACAACTTGCTAAGCAACATATATGTCCGTTGCATTTTCTTTAAGAACTGTCGGTAACAAGTCTTGGCGGTTTTGCCATCGAGAATGGCTTACACCGGTCGATCTGGAATTTCCTTATTCCTTTCATTTTGTCAGCGGACGTCTTGATTTATTTACGAATCTCGTTGGACCTGTAACTTCAATCCCTCTAATTTGGCAAACTTATCTCGACGAACATGCGTCTGTATCTCGAGTACTTGCGGTCATTCACTCACAGATTATGCAGAGCTCAAACGCAAATGCAGTTGTTCATCGAATTATGTCCGTGTTGTTGCCTAATTCAATGTACAATATCATCGTATCCGTCGTCATAGAGTCCTTGACTATTTTTTTAAATTATTTGTCAATTTTTCCTTTTCGTCGAAGAGATGAACTTGGTATCTCTATCTAGACGTCATCTACGTGAGCCAATTTCTCTTCTCGGAATGTACTACCAAGTCCGTTTGGTCCTGTTCACCTCTGTAAGTATTTGTATACGCTTTAGTCTAGCTAGTCTGTTCTCTTGACTTCCAACGCGAAGGTATCGGTGCCTTTTCTTTCATATGCAGACGTCTACCTACAGCTTTTAAAACGTAAGTGTGATGCTTGGGATTGCATCGATCTAAAAACGAGACCCAGAGCTTGGATGTCTATTTCTGTATCAATTTGTCGACACCCGTAATTTGTTTCAATTGCTTCCTTCAGTTCTAGATCCTGTGACGCCTTGCACTTGTATTTCATCTCACGAAATATATAGACAGTGTGAGCCAAAATAATCCCAATTTCCAAAACGGTGCAGGTCATATGCAACATGGTGCTAAGTCCCGACCGTCTTGCTTAAAAGAACGTGCTCTGTCGAGCCTCTAAACTCACTTGCTCTGCTTCGTCTCTGTAGTAATTTGATGGAGGATACGATTAGCTTGTAAAGTAGCGATACTCTTCGAGGACGGAAAAATGCCGATTGTGGACCTTTTAAACACATCTCAGCTCGTCGTCGTCGGTCATTTCATCCCCAGCATGCACATAATTCATCAGTGCTTGTGCGAGTTTCTCCTTTGTTGCCTTTACATGACTCACTCGCCCCGCGTGTAGCATACGCTTATATTCATCTTGATCAATTTCTCCTTTTATTGTAACCGTCTCTCTCATCTTGTTCCTGATTTCCATGACCATCCTCTACAAGCTAGTCTATTTTAAGTTCTCGCTTTACTTTTACCTATACATAAGAGGCGTTTGGTATCGCCTGTATTGACGCTGCGTGCAAAAAATTAGTCGCTAAGATCTCGCTGCTGGAAGAAAAATTCATTTTGGTGACCTTATCGCTTTAGTTGGTTGCCTAAGTACTCTTACATAACTGCGCTTTCCGAAGTTTGGTGTTGCGGGACCGGTTGTGATATAGTAGGTAGTCAGATTGGTTAGCTCACGGTCTTTACGTGCAAACACAGCAATTGATGAGTTGAGTTCCGCAACACGGGCTGGTCGCTTTGATATAGTCATACTAGGTTCACCACGTCGAGTTCAGTTGTAGCTTTTGCTCAACGTATTCCTTTTTAATTTTTCTACTAGAAACCTGCATGTATTCAGTAGCCCCTATACCTATCTCTTCGTGTGACCTCACACCAGAAGGTGGAAGCTGACGCCTGAAGTACTTTTACAGGTTACCAGGCTCAGTGTACGCCGATAAAAACTACGTAATTCTTCTGGTAAGGCTCACCGGCTGGTCTCCGGACAAGCCAGTTAGCGGTGGTCGTCTGTAGGGTCACTGGCTTGTCAATAAACAAGGCTTTACACAATACCTTTGATAAAGGTTACCTGCATGTCGACGACATGACTCCTTATTTCGAATGTAGCAAGCGCTGCACAAACCGGGCCTTCCGAAGAACTTGGCGATACCAGTCGATACCTATACAAGCTATGCCTGTAAAGGTTTGACGGCAGGCATTATCTAGACCGTACAAGATCTTACATTCAATGTACGCGTGTCTCGTACTTATAATCGCTGCACTGTATTAGTTTATCGCTCGTGCTCTCACTAAACAATAGATTGATATTATGTTTTCTCCTCTTTTCTTGTCTGTTAACTAGATGCAACGATTTTTGTCAATCATCTTCCACTCTGCACAACGGTCTATAATCATTGAATTTGAGATCAATGACCTCCAATTCGACAATTTCCGATTTGATATCCTCGAGTTCGGTGACCCCGACTTTATTGACCTCCAAATCAACGAACTCTTGCTCGGCGGCATCCACTTCGATATTTTCTAATTTAACGACCTCTTCTTTGACAAATTTTTCAAAATGCCGACCAATCAGTCGATCGGCAATCAAATTTATAATTTTTTCCCCTCAGTCCTTTTTCAAGGCAGACGTGTTCATTAAATGCAATGGCGATACGTACCTAGTATTTGGGATCGATCGCTTCCCGGAACCAGCTTTAGGGGACGATAACGATCAAATTCTAATATATACGGTTGATCGAAAATTATGATCAGTGCCTAGGAGCTATTGCAATTCTGAGGGTGCAAGTCGCTAAGAGAATGCTATGATAGCGTTAGCATTTCGAAAAATAGCTACGACGCTCGAATCGAGACACTTTGACTTAATCGATCGCAAACAATCATCATTTATGCCAGCAATTGGGCAGTATATGCTGCATTATCACAAGGATACGAATGCGTGTTCTGCACGATCGCGTTTCCCTGCCGCATGTTTTGGTGAAAAGATTATATTATAATAAATTACAGATGTAAGCCCTGCGATTTAGAATCAATGTCTGTTTTAGCATGTTAGTACCCCGTGGTATCACAGTGTTAGGCCGGTACTCAACTTTACTTTAGTCATTACAGTCCTTCGGTCTGAACGAGAAGATAGATAGATGCGCCGCACTACAATTAAATTGGACACTGGATATTTGCCGATGTAAGAAGGATGAAGACGATATACTGGACACACTAGTATTACCCCTCGACGTGTGGTGGATTATTGCTGATCGTAATAGCTCCACAAAATCATTCAAGGCAAGCTATACGCATGCCACCACTTACGGTCGAAGATAGTAGATACCATATATGACTGGTTCTGATAAATCAACTCAGGTGAAGAAGAAGGGCTCAACTTGGAGCGCGATCGTTTAAAAATTTCCGGTACGGCCGAACGTCGCATCAGAGTCTGAGTTCTTACTGATATCACGGTCAACGAGTAAGAGTGTAGAAAACTACTTCTACGCTTTGATCTGATGAGTAACCAGTACGGAAAACTGGGAATGATCTTAGGAGATTAAAATTTGGTGATCCTGCATTTGCATAGCGAGACTGACTGCAAGACATCTGACGTACAACAGATGCGGCGTGAGGCGATAACGGCGCGCATATGATACTTAATCCACGATATTCTTCATGTAAAAATAAATGGAATAGGAGCGCAGACTGGTTAATAAGTGAAGCTCTATAGAGTAAGAAGGTTTTGGTGGTGATTATCGGTTGAATTCATGATATTATTATCCCTTTCAATCAATCCAAAGAACAATTGGTATCACGCAATACGTTTAATGCGATAAAGGTAGCCGTGGCCACCCAGTTAGCCGTAAGACGACATTAGCATCCGCAAATTTATAAGGAAGAGATGTCGATCAAGACACATATTAACTGCATCAGACCAATAAAAGATACTGAGAGTTGGGTCTCCAGCTATCGTATATACATGACTCAAAGTTTATCCGCCCCGAGCTCAGCTATCGCAAAGATTTGGACTTTAATTAGCGCCAATTTATCTATATGTTCGGGACGATACAAGTTTTTACCGACATAGATATACCACGACGTCCAAATATCATGCAAAGCCGGTTTAATCAATTTGCATGCAGGTATAGTAGCAAGATATTACCATTAATCCTATACAAACTTATAGGGTTGCCTTCAGGGCTTAGGCCTCACCGAGCAACTAATTTAGTAAACGTTTTCGGCTAAGATGATATCGAAGTGTCCAGCATATTGTCAGAATATATGTTAATTGTAAACTAGGCAAAGGACGCCGTGTATCCACTGGATTCGTGTTAGTGACGTACCTGATACAAGTTGTGACCTAAAATCATAATTTATCACCATCTCTATCGTTTACTTTATTATCAGCGCCGATAAATTGCACAAAATATATTTTGGTTTCTACATTGCAATTGCAAGTGCGTGTGGAATCGGACAAACGATCGCAGAAATGACGAGTAATGTGTGTTTATACAATATGGCGCAAGTGAAGAGCTCGTCAGCCATGGTCTATGTTAAATTTGATTCCTCTTTTATATATAACCGCATACCAGAGACAACAAAAATCCAAGGCTTACAGGAAACAAGTCAACGGTACGGCCTTAACTATGGTTCAAATGTTGACTCAGGCGATTAAGATGTATGTATCTGACAAAAGTGAGTAAGCAATATGGACAAATATGTCGAGTTACTGACATCACGTGATTGAGACTGCACACGATTTAGTACGGGGAGACACCTCGTTTCACTTCATTTACGGTAGGGGCTCACGACAAATTCGAGAGCAAACGCCTCGTTTAGGATGTACCTCATTATGAAACAATGATTTACGACGGTATAGGTATGACAATAAATTACAATGTTATGTTGCACGGGCTTTGGTGAACGATCGACTGGAAGTGTCGATTTTATGGTCACAAGGGCCGGCATAATCTAGATCTCGGCATGGTGAATAATCAGCGAGTCGTAATTGTGGCTATAATTTGATTCTGCTAAACAACAATACACCCGCTATAAGGCGCATGTAAAGCACAGACTATGTTGGGTGGTCGTTAAATGCGCTGATCACGCGATTAAGTTAAGAGGCGTCGATTCATCGAAGCAGCAATTTTTAATGGTGCATCAGGCAAAGTTAAAACTGAAAAAATTGTTTTCAGATCGCCCAAAGAAACGGCTGAGAGATAAGGACAGTAATGGTGGTTATTATGATAAATTTAGATGACAGAAGACTGTAATAAAGAAATGTACAAAGTGGAATGTATAGAACTGAAGTTGTTACAGATGCGCGACGATCGAGCTATAAAAATCATTACGGCAGGTCGCATAATTAACGCTGGTTTATTAGAAAGGTTGTAGCGATTTATCGTAATTGGATGAAAATATAATTAAATTGTGGGTCGCTGTACAAGATTTTGATCGCGGTTGCCTGTAGAACAGTTGAACTTAAGTAATGAGTTGCACGACGAAGATGTTTCGAATGAGCGCCTCATAAATTTCGAATGTGACAGGATACAAATGAGGTTTTGTATTATGGTGGAAATGAGATTATGTAAAGAGTGTAACGATAGAAGGTTCTTTGAAGTCCACTTGCGGCCAAAAATTTTAAAAGAAAAAGAAAACATTATAATGATAGTATAAATTTAAACTGGTATGGATAACAATTTTCATGGTTTTTTTACTAAAATTATTAGCTTTAACTCATGTTTTAAACATCGTCATAAACATAGTCATGAAAAGGGAAAAGATGGATGCATTATGACGCCAAACCGAATCAACTAGAACAAATTAAGACATCGAGGTGTGCCGCCTTTGCTGATGAGGCTGCAGACGGGCTAGCTGGGGTGTTTCTAGGTCAATGACTTATACTTATTGCTCAACGGATCGGCAGAATCTTTGTACGTCTAAGTATTGATCAAGTTTGGGATGCTGGTCTGCCCACATTTCATGCCTGTTTCCAGCAGAATGTACAGATCTAAATTGTATTTGGTTATAACTTATAGATGTAACCGATGGTATTTTTTAGAATGCAGTTACCGACCGGGATCGCGGTCTGCTTTTTCTGAGCTATTGACTGAACTGGGCTAGCTCCGGGTCAGCTTGTATAGGTAGGTTGGGTCCAAAAAGCACATATGTTAATCTTAATTAAGGTGAATATGGCGAATCATTATAATCATGGTTAACACCAAAATAGCTCTATACCGTCCGGTCATCTTGAATTGATTGGGCTTAGCTTTGAAATAGGATGTACTCCTGCGCTTCTGGTTAAATGAAATTGAGATACCGATGAATAGACATCTCGATATATTTACCACCCTTCTTTGGGCGACGTCATCTCAAGCCAACTGGATGCAGGGATAAGAAACGATTCGTTCTATATAAATGCTTACAGAAGAAGTTTACGTCGTGTACCACGACGCTGCTGAAGCTTACCCGATGCTGCGATCATATATAATTTATACAGGAGATCAGGAAACGCGCAATTGGGTTCCGGTAATCCACAGGTCGCGTGGTGTGCCGGTTTCAGGCAAGATGGCGTACTAGCTTGGGGCCTAGAGACCATTTCCGCTCTCCCGTTTATCCCTGATAAGCATATCGCCCGTGACAAATTGAAAGCCAAATAAATTTAGGGATCGATCTTGGAAGGTCAATCGAAAACATCCTGGGGGGTCTTGGTGACCAAATTCAAGATCAGGTAGAGGATCTGGAAGTGTGTATGATGATGGTAAATCTATTGAGTACGATCCAACACGATGCACAGCATAGGTATGGTATCGAGTATAGGAATGCGAGCTACAGAATTCGCGAGCGTAATATATCCAAAGTGACATAAGATTCGTGTAAAAAAGTAAAACGAACATAAAATACTTAATTTTGCCATCTGCTGATCATGTCGCGAGACCTAGGTAATTTATATCTACTTAAGGCGAAGTAGCACGAGATGGTCGAGGTTTGCGAGTTTTTAATTGATCGCCGAATATATGCTTCGAAATCGCCAATGTGCTGCCGTAGATGATAGACGGCTCATAAGTCGGAGTCACTTTTGATAACCGCCCTGACGTACGCGTTTGCATCGGAGCACTAGGTGGTGAAAAGTGGCAGGCTGACTTGAGTTAGCTTTTTGTACCGCCAAATTCCGACATGATGGCTCAACAAACCCCGTGATCAAGAGATTGGGCGCAAAAAGGCGCCTAGCAATCCTTATCGCGTTCAAGTAGTAGAATGTATAGGCAACGCAAATTCGTCAATAGGGCGGATCGCCGATGTTTCTAGGATTGCTTAGACTCCGCGGACATCGACAATTTGGCAGATCGCATGGAGTTTTACCCACCGCGCAGGTTATTTTGACGTCGTTAATTTGGCAGGTTGCAAGGATCTCGCAGAATGTGTGGTCGAAAGGAAGATATTTGGATTGTCCAATATATATTAGAAGGCTATGATGAGGTTAGAGGGAAAATCAATCCCAAATGGTACTGACCTGCAAACGATAAGAGTAAAGATCGAACTGACTGTTTCTTGACCAGCGTTACCTTTTCACCGCTAATGCTGGGGTTTCGCAAGACGAACCGATCGGTAATGTGGTCGGCGGGAGACCAGAATGGGCTAAGCAAAATATTAATGAGTTTCCTCTAGTAATACACAGCGAGATCGCAGATAGCGTTTCGTTCTTTGTGCCGACGCGGGAGACGCGTATATTTAATATCCTGTGTCGCGATCTCTCTTCTTTACTAATTTAGTTCAGCATCACTATCATCTATCTCCGCGAGCTGAAGATCTTGCGCAATCGCAACCGACGTGAGCCGCTTCTCAAAATTGTGGGTCGCCTGATGCTCTCTGAAAGTGGCACGTCAATGTCTGTTAGTGATGGTTTCATAGATGGGTTAAATGATAGTAGTTAAGCTTAATTGCACCATAGTGTTTGGTGGACGGAGTCAACTTCATAGTGAAACTCCTTATCGAGCGAAACGAAAATGGTGGTTGTTTTAATAAGCGCTTTCCGGTTCGTATAGGTATCGTTTTCGGCATTACATACAAAAGTATATCTAAACGCTTGACTACGTTGCCATAGGCTTGAACTTTGAGAATTCGCTATCCTTGTCGATGTTGCTCATCCTTGAATTATTTCTTTCCGAGAGCAGACCGCAAGTAAATTTATTGCCGATCGAACTTCTGCTGGATGTAGCGACGCAGCTCAGATTTAGCGTCGTTCGAGTTTGATGCCTATTAAGGTATACAGCCCCGAGGTTTCCTTTAGCGCGAAGCCTCTTGAATAAATTACAGTTCTTACGATTGCGTATTTGAGTTCAAGCCGGTCGAAGAGAAAATTGTTACGGTATGTGTTGAAGACGGACCACACTTAAAGTGATCGCTACCTAAACGCAGGAGAGCACCTGATGCGACATTTTTAAGTCGCAGCATGGAACATACTTCAAATTATAATTTATGCGCTATAGACAATTCTTAGTGAGGTTGAGTATCCAGATGTTTCTGAAAAGTCAAACTAGACGGAATGGTTAAATCAATGGAGGGCCTCGATTCAGGTCTGTCCAAAATGATGAACAAGGGCGCTCAGACGACTACAATACTTTTCTTAAGCCAATCTGGACAAGAGCACCAAAATAGTTCGGTTAAGTGCAAGCTAGCATGTGTTCGATCGAATCGGCCGCCTTTGCATCGTTACGTCAGGTCAACGGGTGCAGATGACTAATGTACCAGACCTTCGTAATAGGGTTAAAGAATGTAGAAGGGTAAGTAGGAGGATTATTCTACGCCATACGCCGTCACGGGGACGACCGCGATCAGGTATATGATCATGATCATGGAAGCGATTACGAAAGAGGGTGCGATCGCAAGCCTTCCAGTGCGCATCACAATAAACGAACGGATCAAAATAAGAGATTACGATCCCACGCGCGATCACGATCGGAAAAGCAAGTGCGATCAGGTGATGTATTAGATAATGCGCGACCGCGATATAGATAGCGATCGCGATCGAGGACGCGATATGCAATCTGGATATATGTGTACCACGCCACGCGAACCGCCACCTGCGAGTGGACGAGTACATGAAGTGGAAAACATGGCGCAAAGGAACCACAACAAGAACTGAGCCCTTGTCAGCACAGTGGTACGTCCGGGTTGATTGGCTAAACACAACACTGAGTTAAATTAGCATGAAGTACACCTGTCGACTTCTCCTTCGGATTGGATAACTGGCCACCTGACTTTAGAAGAACTTGAATACTCTATACAAGTAGTATTTCTGAGTTGTTTGGCCAGGGATCAAGGACTCTCAAGACAAATCCTCAACTTTTATCGGACGAAGCGACGCTGCGAAGGACATGGCACGAGCTCGAGGGAAGGCTCAAGTGTTCCGAAGGGTCAAGTGGATAAAGTATCTACATATTGAACAAGACGATCTCGTTGCGATCAGGGTGACTATTATCGAGTACCCTACAGGCATGCCCGTGGTTTTGTAAAGACTTCCACACGATCACCTCCCAAACCCATCTCAAACACAGTCAAGTTTTACCTTGACATAAATCCACCTAGAGGAGTGCAGTCCACCTTGACGACAAGTACACTAGGTAAGAAAGGAAGTTTATTACACGAAAACAGAGTGCCTTCTTCGACAGTCGATCGTCTGGATGAGTCGTATTCACAAGAATCTTGTAATCGAGACTTTATTACATGAAGCTCGTGCCCGGACCTATCGGCGACTCTTGAATTTTTGTGAGTCATTAGGTGAAGACGGCTAGAGAAAAATTGATTTTGGATGAATGCGTCCGAAGCAGAGTGATTGCCGCATACACGTGAAGTTACGGATCCTCGGTTCTAAAGATTCTTAGGGGGGCTTTGATGGCGTTCAAATGAAAACGGACGATCGATCGCTTGAACTGAAAAATGATATCTACCCCCTTATGAAGTCTTTACGAGACCAAAGCAGATTATGCTGCGAAGCAAAATATGCGGGGTAAACCTACATATCAAAACAAAGAACACCCATTAGAGAAACATCTTGTGTCGTCAAATAAAAGTGGGGGATCGAGTGGC
Organism: Hyaloperonospora brassicae; assembly: GCA_947650285.1. Taxonomy (NCBI): domain Eukaryota; phylum Oomycota; class Peronosporomycetes; order Peronosporales; family Peronosporaceae; genus Hyaloperonospora; species Hyaloperonospora brassicae. Next base: position 25,041 of record CANTFL010000622.1, read on the forward strand.
CAGAACTAAAAAATTAACGTTTGAGCTTTAGCGACGCGATAGCGTTACAAAAGTAGCGAATTAGCCGACCAAGTTTGTGGACGGCGAAGTGACTACGGAAGGTTTTTAATTGTACCTATTAGCAGAAGAATACATTTTATAGACACTAAAAACTTTGTTATTAAGCAATTACTTACTAAAAATATAGAAGCGAAAAACTAATCGTGACGATATATAGTGCACGATCTCAGCTCCAACAACAGCATCAAACACACTGGAAGGAATCCACCGAACCATAAAGACGCGACAGGATGCAAGATTTGTCAAGTAGTTGTTCGACGCAAAACAATTACTGGATTTTTAACCATAGCAGGTGGTCAGAGCATGTTACGCGTTATATGAAAGAATGATTCCGTTGGCGCTTAAATACAAAAATTAAGATCAAGCGCCTCCGGCGATCGCAGATGGCCCAATAAATTAACACTAGATCACTTAATTACCGCTCAGATGAATAAGAGATCGAATCAGGAAAATTACTCAGTACTCAGCGGATGTCGTTGGGCACAATCGGGCTACCGAAAACGCGCAAGTGCGTTATAACTTTTTAAATAATAATGCCGATTAAAGCCCATAGGTGCCGAAGGAAATGCGACGTTGTCGAATTCCGGATAATTACAGGCTTTTTTATCGCCGCCATGTTATGATATGAATATAAACAGAGAATCGAGCTAGACGAGCGTTTATTATGCCAAGTAGTAAGAATATTAAATTTAAAATTACTTCACCCCATATTATTGGATGGAATCGGCCGTAATACACCTTAATCGATGACATTGTCAAGACTTCGACGATCAGGATCTGGCGCTATTGGGGCAAAACAAAATGAGACAAAATTGATGGCGTCAAATTGATAGAGTACCAATGGAACAACGCATATGTGTTTCAGCAACTGCAGAACTAAAGAAGACAATGGCAGATACGGACATGATTATCACGCCCAAAGTTGGACGAGCAACTTCAAGTCCGCTATCCTAAGTGATTCAGCTCCATACGAAGGAAAACGGCTGGCCTTTGGCGTTCGATTCTTAGAACCGACGCGAGATTGGCACAGTTGACTGAACCTGATCCGATCTACTAGGTGTACACACAAGGCAGTTTAACTGCTCAATATTAAATTTAGAGGGTATGGTGTATCAGTGACTCAATCGTATCACGACGTGCATGATCGATCGGGCAAGACTGGATCATTCCTCATTACCGAATAAGATACTAGCGATCGAAGCCGAATGTGCTCTCTGAAAGTAAAAGCTGGCTGTCAGATGTATAAGTGCGAGACTGGATAAAACGCGGTCTGGAAAATCACCTTGCTCTGCTACAAGTGACGATAGTTGAAGAAATGAGATAAATCTATTAATCGATAAGATTACGTAATGAGTATCAGCAATCTTTTGTGTCATAAATTTGGTTCTATTCCAAGTCGAATTGAGCCGTGCGCGCGAACCAGAGAAAAACGAAGTGGATCATTCGAACTTAGAGCTAAGTATTTTAAAAACACGAATCATCGTCGCATTTTTGTCGCGTTTGTCCCATTCGAAGCGAGGTGTGATCAAAAACGCCATATTAATTCAAAGAAGTGAAGCGGTAAAAATTAAGGTATGCGATAAGAGATCAAGCCAATGTATTCTCTGCGGGCCGAACAAGTCTATATTTAAGGGTGCTGGAAAATACTGACCTGCAAGAAACGTAAGCGCGAAGTATTTTGAACGCCACTTTGTTGTTCGACAGGTGCAATTGTATCGACCATTGACAATACATATTCTCGTGAGGTAGGATGCATGATCAATAATAGCCGAACTCAGGAGTGCGTGGGAATTAATGAATAATCCCACATGATGGTAGGTCCAACGAGTATGAAGGTTGCAGTAAAAATGTCGCTTGTATATTGCTTTTTATGTGTGGGATGGCTTTTAGGCCAACCAATACCCAGATAAAGTATGAACGATATAATTCCGGCAAGTACACGGTTTAATTCGACCGACGAGAAAGTTTTATTGGATGAATTCCGTATTGGTCCGGCTGGTAGAAGACCACCGTACCGATCGACCACTCATGCGATCTGTATACGAACGATTTATTTGTGCTCATCACTTTTGGCAGACGACCGAGGAGAAGATCGGAGCAGAAACCTCAAGAGCCAAGCTGTGGGTAAAATGAGATAACAAATTGTTGCTAACCGTAATTTGTTAACCCGGTAATATTGAGTTTTTGCAACTCACCAAATTCAGCGAATTACGCTATTTATCTAGGCATAGAGCCCCATGGGCATGTTTATGGCAGCCGACATGACAGTGCGATGGCAAGGATATGTGTAAGTTAATTTGCGGCGGTACCACGAATAGCACACGTTAAGGTTTGAAGCCCCAGTGGAGAGGAATGTAAACAAATAGAAGGAAGTCACAGTGCTCGTGATAGATCGTTTAATTAACTTATAAACCTAAAATAATATTGACCTGACCGAAGTAGGAGGCAAAACAAGAAGCACCCGAAAGCGACCAATTCTAATTTTAAATGCAAGAACGGATCGCGCTCCATATAATTTCGAATTAGTGGGCAGCGCAGGTACCACAACCGCTCGAATAACATTCACTTAAACTATTATACAGGACCGGATATCAGATCAGACAGGATGGGACCTGCAATATCGGGTTAGATTATGACGGGCGAAGGGTGCGAGTCATTGAAACGGGTAGCTGTCAAAGGGACAATTACGTTTGCGATCAAGAACGAAATTACGATCGAGAAGGCATTGGATATCATAATCGGCAATCTGGAAAATGGCCACAATCAGGTCGGTGTGGACCACAACAAGCGATCGCGATCAGAGGAGTGTGTGTCACAACATGTGGCCCGCGATCAGCAAGTCGATCGCGGTCAAGGAAGCGATCGAGAGCTTGATCGAGGATCAGGTGCGTGATCGCGATCAAGCTAGTGTGGATTACACCTCACGATCGACGACCATAATGGCGCCTGCGATCGGACAAGTATATTGTGTGTGTGTGCCACGCAAGCACAAGGGTGCGGCCTTTTATAGAGAGCGACACGTGGCATGCGGCTTCTATAGATAGCGACACGTCGCATGCGAGTTTTATGATATGGGGATAGGGATAGGGTTGTTGAGTTCGATTGGCTAACATTAAACAGATTACAATTTGCTTCCATTGGCGCACTTCGTTTCTTTCGAACTGAAGTGTTTGGCCACTAGACTTCACAAACTACGCTACATCTGCACAATTGTCGCGCGTAAATTGATTAGCCAGATGCATTAGATACTTGCACCCCCACCACTGCGATCGGAGGATGGAAAATCTACCGTTAAATACCCAAGACCAAGGAACGGCTTAAGTGGTCATGGGTGTAGCGAATCATCGGTGTATATTTTGCATAAGGCGGTCTGTTACAGATCAGGGTAACTCATATCGAGCACTCTACAAAAATACAAGTGATCTTGTGGCAAATTCCACGAGAATGAGCCAACCCGAGATCGCGATGTGATATTTTCCACAGCGATACCGAACCTCGACCCAATCGCAAACACGGTCAAGAATTTCCGTCGACACGAGTCCACCTGGAAGGGTGCAACGCTCCACGACGTCGGGTGAATATAGTAAGCAAAGTGTACAGCATGATAACTAATGTACTCCATCCGTTGGTATGTCATTCGGGCGTCTTTGATGAGTCGATATTGGCTTCATAAGACGAGTAGTTACCCTTTCACCACAAAATCGTCGATCACAAAATATTCTTGCAAGTTTATACCTGGGTAATATCTCATTTATAATGCAAAATCTACATTTCAATACAAATTGTGGTCAAGTTTCGATATATATATACTTCTTTACATTATCTTTGTGCTTCTGTTTTGGCTTTTTGTCGCACAGTGGCGATCGCAAGATTCTTGTGACCCCAACTCACATAGACGATCGACTGTCGAAGAAGGCACTCTGTTTCCGTGTAATAAACTTCCTTTCTTACCTAGTGTACTTGTAGTCAAGGTGGACTGCACTCCTCTAGGTGGATTTATGTCAAGGTAAAACTTGACTGTGTTTGAGATGGGTTTGGGAGGTGATCGTGTGGAAGTCTTTACACAACCACGGGCATGCCTGTAGGGTACTCGATAATAGTCACCCTGATCGCAACGAGATCGTCTTGTTCAATATGTAGATACTTTATCCACTTGACCCTTCGGAACACTTGAGCCTTCTCTCGAGCTCGTGCCATGTCCTTCGCAGCGTCGCTTCGTCCGATAAAAGTTGAGGATTTGTCTTGAGAGTCCTTGATCCCTGGCCAAACAACTCAGAAATACTACTTGTATAGAGTATTCAAGTTCTTCTAAAGTCAGGTGGCCAGTTATCCAATCCGAAGGAGAAGTCGACAGGTGTACTTCATGCTAATTTAACTCAGTGTTGTGTTTAGCCAATCAACCCGGACGTACCACTGTGCTGACAAGGGCTCAGTTCTTGTTGTGGTCCCTTTGCGCCATGTTTTCCACTTCATGTACTCGTCCACTCGCAGGTGGCGGTTCGCGTGGCGTGGTACACATATATCCAGATTGCATATCGCGTCCTCGATCGCGATCGCTATCTATATCGCGGTCGCGCATTATCTTATACATCACCTGATCGCACTTGCTTTTCCGATCGTGATCGCGCGTGGGATCGTAATCTCTTATTTTGATCCGGTCGTTTATTGTGATGCGCACTGGAAGGCTTGCGATCGCACCCTCTTTCGTAATCGCTTCCATGATCATGATCATATACCTGATCGCGGTCGTCCCCGTGACGGCGTATGGCGTAGAATAATCCTCCTACTTACCCTTCTACATTCTTTAACCCTATTACGAAGGTCTGGTACATTAGTCATCTGCACCCGTTGACCTGACGTAACGATGCAAAGGCGGCCGATTCGATCACACACATGCTCGCTTGCACTTAACCGAACCTCTATCGGTGCTCGTTGTTAAAATTTGCATAATTCTGATATCTCTTATCAGTAGCTTGCCGCACAAGACAAACCAGCACTGCAAAATGCCAAAATTAAATTTTAGTTTTATATATATATATATAAATTTCAATTCAACGTCCAAATTTCATCTTAAGAAATAGTTATGTGATGCTTATTTTCCTATGTATTAATCAAACGATAGCTTTTTAAATTTATGAAAAATTCGCTTTTTGTGGCATGTAACGCGCTCGTCCAAGATGAAACCAAATTTAGACGTGAAGCGTGGCTCCGAAAAGCTTATGCGGTGCTCTTTCAGTTCTTAGGCGGACCCTAATCGGTGCAAGGCGTTAGTTGCATCAAGGATCGCGTTTAAAAAGGCATTATCTGTCTTATATAGAGGTGTGCTTTATGTATGCTGTGTCGAAATCTCGCAAAAATCTTAAAGGAAGGTGATAAACCCTTATATTACCCGAAGTTAGGGCTCACATCTTCACTGAAATTCGTATCGCGGTTGCGATCTTGCCATTTGTCTACGATCATTAAAATTCGTCAAAAACGACGGGCCCGAGAACGCATCGGATGTGTAATATCATACTGGTAAAAAGATTTTAAACATCATCCATCAGCTAAAACGAGGCTATCAGCTGTAAGTATAGGTAAAAATTTCCTTGAACGGACAATGAAACTTGTCCACTTCCTTTCTTCACACGTTGTAATTAACAGGTCCAACGAGGAAGTGTAGGCCATCATGCAAGTCCAATAGCGGCCCTGGTGACGTAGAAAAAGCGTCAGCTCCGACTAATTTGCTGGCTCTGTAGCGGATCTTAGACCGCCGCGACTGCATCCTGTGAGAGTATCAAGATAATATGGAGCACGAGCACCTTCGTCACCATGATTTGTGAAGACCGCCCAAAACGATCAAGTGGAGATTAGGAGAATGACCTATGAATTTCAAAATATTTTCATATAAAAAACTTACGCGAAAGCCCGGTCTGCTTGACGAGCTAGATGAAGTTTTTCGCGAAAGTGCGCCAGCAAATACAAAAAAATCCGTAAGATTGGGCTAAAAATTGAATATTAATGAGAAATGTTGAGCTTGCTGTCTGCCTCTGTTGTGGTCCGAGACCTTGTACTAGTTGTATGGCCTTAGACAATCAACATAAAACGCAGGATGCGTTCACATCCTAAGTGGCATGTTTAACGTGTGTACATTGCCTTGACGGTTCAATACACCAAAGGACTAATGTATATCGTCTTTTTTTATTACTTACGATGTATGTTACTTCAAGTGTAAGTATCTTTGCGTAAACAGTAGTATTAGGTCTTATCTAAAATACAAGAATTGATGCTTTTTCTTCTCTTCGTTCCGTTTCTGACGTTCTATCGCTATATAGAATGATATTAAACAAAACAAATGACTGTTTCTCAATTCAGCCTGTTTTTCTAACAATTTGTTGTTGTGTCATTAAATTCGCCTCTTGCACACTGCTAAGAGGATTCTTTCGCTTGAGCAGTAAGATCATTTTATTCTTGTTGTCATGGTGAGTGACCATGCCTTATATTTCAGCATCGTCGTCATCGTCCTAAACAGCAGCAGCGTAGTTGCTACTGCAATTTTTGTCCTCTTAAATTCGACTTAACCCAATCGGCACTTAACGTATTGGCGTGATTGATGATACCACATAGGCAAAATTCAAAACAGTTCTTGTTCGATCGAGTCCCTCCCCCTTAATCCTAGAGTCAACTTGTGTTAGGGCAAGATGACGTGGGTGGTGTAAGCCATTTACGAAGGACGGTGTATGCATTGTGGACGGATGAACGGATTGTAAACGGCGACAACGACCATCGGCAGAATTATTTTAGACTCGACCACCAGTTAGCGTATCATCAAAATTGTTTGGAGAAAGCGATCGAAACGTTGATTTTGACCATCTGTTTGAGGATGATTAGAAGTAAACTTTTACATATATTTTTAATGTGCGGAACACGGAAATCTTATCGTCGCCAAAAATATGGGATCTCGATTTAAGACCAGATTACGCCGTAAATTACATAGTAAAGACTATGTATCGATATAAACATGACTACATCTGTGTACAGTGGGTGAACTCGAATACATCAGCGAGATAAACCATCTTGTAGAACTGGTCAACGAACACAAGATTGGTGCTATTCTTGACTTCTTCTTCCGGAAAAACCCGAAGAAAAAGTTCATTATAAAAACGGACTCACAACACTCTTTCAAGACTGGCAGACTTGCCATGGCGAACGGCACAAGTTTAAATCTTCATCTGCTGCCAGTTTGCGCAAAAGATATGTACTGCGTACTATCTCGTATTACCAGAGCCAGCGAAATCTCGCGACTTACTGTAAATAAGTCTATTTTTGTCCACGTTCCCCACCTTAGGTGCATCGTGGAACTTAAACGTAATATTCACCCGCAAAGCATAATGATTGGGTACGGCGACACGAGGCGTGTAGTCTACAACGGCTGTATATAGGATCAACGAGTTTCGTATGGTAAAATGCTTGAATGACGAACGATATAGAGCCGTCAAATCGCTAAGGGTTTCCAAATTAAATAGAAAAATGATTTATCAAGCGTAGGAGATCTCAATCTTGCGGTCGTGATTTCTGCACGTCTTCAAGTAATGTAACCGATGGGACACAAACTGTAAGTGTCGCAACAGTAGGCATTTTGTCCAAGGGTTGCACGCCGGGGTTACACTTAGGCCGGCGCGAGAGCGCACCAGCGACGACGTTTAGTCGTTCAAGTTTATACTTGTCGAAAGGATGTACTTCGCAAAGAAAAACAGCCATCATCGCCATTTTTTTCGATAGATGTGGACTGTTTCCGGCCGTGCGTAGTGATGCATGGTCAGCATGGACGATGAACGGTCCAACTCCTAATATTTAAACACGAAACGTAGCCGGGGCACACATTTCCTGGCAGGGTATCTATTGTCATACAATGGATAGATAAGTTCAGCTGCTTCCAGCTGACTCGATTGATAGCAGATGACGGCTCTGCGCCATATGTATCTAATTGCACCAACGCACAGCCAATTATAATATCGCTGGCGTCACGGACCATATAATTTGGTATTTCCTGATTTTCGATCAACAGTATGAGCAATACCAATATGCATTGATTGATATCATCAAAAGCCTCTGACAGCTAGCGTGCCATTACCACTTCACATGTTATAGGCAAAATGAAAAATGCACAGTCATTTCAGCGTATTCGCTGAGCGTTCAAGCAAGTATGCCGATAGACCATTCAATTGCGAATTTGGGTGACATCGACTGACAAGGTCCAGGCGGTTATCGCCTTGATACATTCAAGATCACGGCGTTCACCGTGTTTAGCCCAAATGCACCCAAGTAGTGGTATCTTACTGGACGCAAATATACACTTCTTAAGGTCGGCGTACAAGTTTCGCTTTTGCATAAGTATAAGAACCTGACGAACGTTTGTTTTGTGAGCTTCCACGTCCGTCGTTTCGTCCATATCCCGGCTATGGATTAAGATATCGTCAAAGTAACTCACTGCGAAAATCCGTATACCGAATCCAACAGATTATTCAAACATCTGTTATACATATCAGGGGCGTCACTCATCCCCTATGGCTTTACTTGACAGTCGCACAACATACCGCTGGGTCTGCTCACTGCTGTGTACCGGATAACCCAATTCGCGCATGAGGATCGGATAAAAGCCATTAATTGATTTCCATGTACGAGAAGTCAGTACTTTAAGACATACCGTCAGTGAATACGTCCATCCTCTTATTAGCGTCTGAGCCGTTATCGTTGCAGCATCCAAGATGCTAAATGCGTGCAGTATCGACCATCTTCCTGTGGCCTTAAGCATAAATAATTTTGGAGAGCTGTAAGAGGAATTTGATTCTCTCACACAGGCCGTTCCAAAGCGATCGGCTAAAAAATTTGTCGATCGCTAGTTATTGTTCACGAGTCATTAGCCACTGTTTCATGACATAATATTTCGAGCCTGTATTGATCTCGATCTCGTGTCAAGTGATTTTGTCCTTCGCTAATTCCTAAGTCACGTATACAGCGAACAAAAATTTAATTGATCAAATAAATATACAAATAACTTACCTATATCAAATTAAATACTAAGACGTGTATCGCTTAAGTCAATCATTAATACTGAGGACACTTTCGTCCATCGATAAACTGACAAGAACATATTAGCTCGCAGTACACCATTGCCTACCGTATATTGACCACGCACTGGTTCTCTGCGATAGGTATACCGATATGCTGGACTTTGCCACAAAGCAGGACAAGTATGAATCTGGTTGGTTTGATCGTTGTCATTTTTGCGATTCCCGTAGCGCAACGCGGTCAAGTGTCTAAGCGTCTACTCATTTACCTTCATTGACCGAGACATGTAATGTCTCAATCACTTCCTATAAAATCACATCCAGAAGCCTATATATACTCTTTCTCACACTGGCTTTTAAACTGTCTGAGCAACCACAGTCATACCATCAACCTTATCGGTCGACTTTCGATTTGACCGAGAACCACCGTGTTGCCGTATATGTGTATTCGATTTCTACTCTGTAGAATTTCACCTCTTTAAAGGATGCATCCATGTCCCGAGTTACTGGACTTCTTCGAGAAGTGGACGTTTGGCGCAATTTGTATAATTGAACATTCGTTTTGATCTTTTTTAAAGTGTAGTGATCAATTGCTTTGCGATCTTTAGAACTCGTTACAAACGACCGCGCCCCAAGAGAGGCTATCGCACTCACTTGCTGAACACACAAACCGTGTAAATGAATCAAGAAGTTATTGGACGGCTACCCGATGCACAAGTGGTAGAGATTGTCACTTGTAGATGCTACCAGGTCATCCTTGGCTCGTAGACCCGGATCCAAGGCAATCCTTAGTTGACACTATTTTGTCATAATAGATCCAGTAGGATAACTACACTATCGTAATGTTTGTTTTAACCGTGTACTCAATTACTCTACATATCTCTTCATTAGAAACAATGCGCCTGTTGCTGGACTTACCGTCATTGTCGTCGAAAAGATCTCTCACTTAATAGAAGTTGAGCCTTTTAGCCCGTACTAAATGCCGACGAAAAAATCTTGATACTCCACAGTCATCTTGGGCTCGAAGTGACCAATCATTTGACTAATCCAGGTTCAACGTTATGAGAAAAACCCCATCAACGGGTGAAGAGACACACAATGAATGTGTGTTAGGAACGACCTTCGTCATGATATTTGCCGATATCTTAATGTTGCTTAATCAGTAAGGTGAATCCGTCCGCTGTTGCGACAATGCAATGAAGCGTCGGACCCTCGTCCAACACTTTTACCAGCTGTTGGACAGTCAATTTGCATTGTACCGCGGGGTTCTGAGCCTGAAATTTTGCAATCATATGCGTAGTGTACTAACTTGTGGCAGCGATGTAAACTATGCAATCGCTTGCCTATGGTACGGCAAGCTCTCTCCTGCTTCATTTAACGAAGGCTCATTCGCTCTGGCCTCCGACCGCCGGTTACTTTCGGAAAATGATAAGGAATCAGCGTGGTGTGTGACTGTCTCACACTAAAATCTGCCCTCATCTTAGCTGATATCGCTTCTGCAAACCCCTATAGCTCTTCGCGGATCGGGTGGTCGCTGAAGAAGTCATCTGCGAGCCGTTGAATTAATATCGTAATTGACAACAATTATTTACAGTTTAGCCACTATGATACTTGCTAGGTCGCGCACGTGTTACGCGAAAGCGTGAATATTGTGCTTAAGCTGTTGTATGCGCAAAAGCTATGGGAGAGTCATAAACTCTGCCCAGGAGACATATACATTTTTCTAAGCAGGGACATAGGCATACTTAACGACTCGTCACATCTGGGCGGTGCAATAAGTTTAAGGTCCCATTTCTGGCAGGTCTTTTAAAGTTTGACTAAGCAAAAGCAACCTACGTTTGCTCACAGTCGAATAGACGAGCCTTGATGGCACCGTCCAAATCGACAAACCATCCAACAGGGAGTCTTCATCGATATTTTAAGAGTTTTAACTCTCTAGCTCAGAACTTTCTTTGACGCATGAGCGTCATACTCTACGGACTGAGACAGGTGCTGTCTCAGCAATTTAGTTCGCTGATGATCTTGTTGTTGCAGCCATTTCACCTCCGCCTGCGACTCACCAATCGATCGTTTCCAAGTTTTGATCATGAGGAATGCTGTTCTTTCCTATCCCTTTAACGACGACATAATGGTCAAGACATCTTCTTCGCCAACGGCCGAGCTAATTTTTCCGACCACAATCCATTCGACATTACTAAAAAAAGACGATCCTTCACTAGTTTTCCGTGAAATTTGTCCCTTTTTATCTTCTAACCTGTTCAATTAAGGCGATGCATTGTGATTTGGAGACTGAAAGTGCTATAGGTGTAGTTGTACACTGGCAGATACGTACTGGAATTCCTGTATGGAGCCAAATCTTACTAACAAAAATGAGTGTCGATGCCCTATATCTTCTATACACTACGCAGAAGAAGGGTGAACGACTACAAAGTTACTTAGTCATGGAAAAACAGAATCTGATATTCATATAAAAAAATGAAAAGTGCCCCACATAGTCTTGAATATGTATAACTATCCCAGAAAATATAGAATACCTTAGATGGTACACATAAAAATTGTTAAAAAGCTTCGCGTTTAAGTATGTCTGATTGATGTGGCACAAACGAACTCCACGATCTTGGTCGATTATGATTTTTAAATCATGGCCGTGGTCAACCTCCACCTTGTTAGGAAGGCATTGAAAGGGGTCCTGCCGCGTTTGTGCTGCGCTTGCAGCCACCAGTTGCGCCGCAGACGCCAGATTTGAGGTTGTTAAATTATTTTATTACATTGACCGCGGCCTTTAACACATTCCGTCTATGCTAGCGTACTTGATATCTTGATAATTATTGTTAATGTAGTTGTTTAGATGGTATATTCGAAATTGCATGCTTCATTGTTGTTGCTACAACTGTTGCTGTATCTGTTGCTAATGTCATTGCTCTGTTGCTACAGTTGATGTTGCTGCTCTAATTGTTGGTACTGGTGCTGAGGCTGCTGTTGTAGTTGCTCTTTGCTATTGTGGATGTTGCTTCGATGTTTCTGCAGTTCATGCCACGCAAATCTAGCAAAAAATATACAGTCATCTTGAGCGCACTTGGGTTTGAGAGTCGTTTTTCAATTTTAACAACACGATATAGACGACTAAAATTCCCTATTTGCATAGAATGACGGCTCCACCCACGTAACTATCACAGCAACTTCAGTGTCGATGATCGTAACACTTCGAATACGCTTAACCGCGCTGATATATATTTGATGTAGTTAAATGAAAAAAGTGTTATATCTTGGAGACGAGGAATGGGCTTTTGACGATTTCAAGCACAAACATCTTTAAAATAGGCCGACACGTTTGTTTAAAGCATTAAATATACATTTCTGCCTTTTTAAATCAACCTTAGTATGTGATTGAGCCAATATCAACGCTAGATTCCTCGACTTTTCGACTTTTACTTCATATTAAAAATATATATTAAATGCCGAAAGCAAACTAAAATGAATGTCTGATACACTTGTCTACATTGCATTCATACGTCTTTTTCTCTATCCAATATACGAATGATGGAGCGGTTGGAGGTATGAGAGTAAGACATATATACCCACAGAACAATTATCTTCATTCTTCACCAAGCCAATACCGAGTCGAAAAATTTGGATCTCGTTGTTACGATTGCAAAATCAAGCCACTAGGAGAACCTCGCCGATGGACGTCTATAAAAAGGTGTTATCCATGACAAATTACCAGACTGTATAAGGCTTTTTGATTGTAGCCCTTTCCGGAAAGTGACGCACAATCGCACAACCTTATAATACACGAATTCGAGCTTCGTTTTATTGACCTTGGTCATTCGATACAACCTTAAAGGATAGGTTGAGGTCGTGTTGCTCAATATTATTGCCGAATGACTCGAGCTTTGATCTTTATAGCGCATGGACACATTTCCTATAAGAGGCGGAAATGCCTACACTTTACAACTTCATTTTTGATCTTTTTGAGTTCTTTTCCTGGTAAAGTTCATGGCCATATCTCGGTGCAAGCTTTACCGCAATTTGTTTTAGAGTTGCATATCTACATGACGCTTTGACTGATTCCAAGATTGGACTGAGTGCAAATCTGGATTAGTTGGAGGGCTAAATGTTTGCATAAAGGCATACTGCACCAACTTGAATAGTCCTCTTATGTGCAACTAGCTCTATAACGTTGCATATCACTTGAGACAACACGATACGACATTTCCTCAGTCGGTTCTACTTAAATACAACAAAAATTGTCGCGTTTGCTACTGTAACACCGTTTTCTGATGAAGCAGCTGATTTGATGCTTCTCGTCGTCGCTTTCCATCTGATGTGCGCAAAATTACAAGTGCTATTTTGTGGCCAGCAAAAGGTAGAGAAGGTGGCACATCAATCGTTCGCCACATGTCAGTATAGTCCATAATGTCAATAATGGCTAGGTCAAAATTTTACAAAGGGGACGTAAAACTTTGCGTTCAGTAAACAAACTCGGTTCATTTTTTGTATTTTTCGACCTTGTAGTATCCTCATTTTATTTTTTAATTATCATGGTACATGTAAGTATTCTTTTTTATGATTCTATTTGTAAGATATAGTTAAATATCTATCATACTGATTTGTCCTAGCTTAAATGAGCTAATCAAATATAAAACATCATCACGTATACTCACCACACGTTGCACACGATTAGCTGCGACTGGTAAATTGAAGTAAGCACAATCTTAACAAATGAGTATAAGTTAAGGGCATATCATTTCATTTCTGTAATCAGTAATAATATTTACAGAAATATTTATCCCTTTACTCTTTATTGCCATTTCTCATTGTATAAATAACATCTGAAGGGCTACCTCGTTAGACATGTAGCCAATCTAATATACGCCAACAGCAATATTTATGGTTCTCTCGACGAAATTCACTAGGTTGCCGATAATTATGCCGCATGATACCTCTCCTTTATGTTTAATGTCTAGTTGCTTGATACTTTATATAAAGTGCCGTCTACGTGTCTACCAGCTCGTGCAATACTGATCATTACGCTTGTTGGTATCGATTTCTCACACCAGTCTGACCACAAATTGTGCTACTACGAGACAAAAGAGTCTACAATTTAGGTCGATCCGGTAGCTCGATGGGAATAACATTGCATACATAGAAACTTAAAAAGTGTACGCGCGTCTTCGACTTTAAAACTTAATTTTTAGTGTTTTTGTACGTAAGCTTTATCGCTGGGCCACAACGACCTTCTACATTTAATCCATTTATTTTTAAAAAAGCACTGAATACATTGCAGAAACATTTTCAGATGCTACCTGTGATACTTGCTCAGAATTTATGATTTATCGACGGAAGCAACCGACCGAAACATGTGCTATACAGGCATCGCCGATTCTAACATTTGCTCATAAGAGCATCCGTCAACTAAAGCTTTCGTCTGCCTCAATAATGCCTATCAAAGCTTTCGAAGACCGAAACATTTGTCGACAAACATTTTTAATGGCCATAACCTTGGCCGACAGAGACACGTCGACCAAGACATTTGCCGAAGTTTTCTATTGATGCTGTCATCGACTGCGGATTTTGGCATGCCTTGTGTATTTTTGAAATATTTAAATTTGCAAAAGCTTCTCATTGTGTTAACATTACTATATGGAATTAGAGAATATGAACGCTGGGGTCAGAATTTGTAAAACATTCATTCTGCTAGACAAAGCGTCTCGAATCATGATCGCACGAGTTGAACGCAAAATTAACGACGGCACCTGAAAGTTTGTGAAGGCAGTTAATTCGGAATGTAACATGTATCAATGCGGACCGTCATTTATACTGTTTTACGGTCTTTGCAGAGTGACACATCGACACTAAATAAAAATGTGTGTCTTTGCGGCGGTGCTAGCTATTTGTTTACGATCAATTTGAGGCAGACGCGAACTTAGATATGATTTGTTAGCCTCTGTGGTGTTTATTGTAATGATTTATTGAATATAAGAAATTAGCCAAGTATCATTTAACTTGTCGGATATACTCAATGTTTTATTACGTGGTAAAGCGCTCATCGAGAATTTACCGCTGAGTAAAGATGTGAGAGCTCTTAGATCGCAAGCTCCAGTTAAGTCCAAAAGGGTATCTGATTTGAGAAACAATATTTGAAATGGGTGGCCCACGGTCTTAATCTGAGCTCTCGATCTCTATATCTATGGTATACCGGTTGGGTGTGAGTCACGCTAAAGTTTCAGAGAGAGCGCATTTGTTGTAAGCCACATAGGTACAATGAGAAGATCTTTGGGAGAGGGAGACACGTGGCTTCGAAATTCAGGATACAGATAGAGATAGCGATGTGCTAGTGATTTTGGGTTTGATTGGCTAGCATTTAACAGAGTTCAATATAATTCTAAGTACAAGTTTCGACTTCTCTTCCGGGTTGGATTGTTGGTCACCCGACGTCACAGGAAGTTGCATACTTATATCAAGTGATGTCCCTGAATTGTTTGGCCAGGAATTGAGGACTCTCAACGAAATGTTCAACTGCGATCGGACGCAGCGGACAAGTAAAGGCGAAGGGTGCAAGATCGCGAGACGGCTCAAGTGGTCAGAACGCTCGCTGATCAAGCATCTACATTGGACAAGGCGATCTCGTAGAGATCAAGGTGGCTCATATCGAGCACCTTACAAGTACACCCGCTATCTTGTGAAGGTTTCCACGCGACAGCACCAATCCCAAACCACGGTCAAGCGTGGCATCGACTCGAGTACACCAGGAAGAGTGCAACTCTCCACACCGACGGGTACACAAGGTGAGCAAAGTATACAGCACGGAATCGGAATACCCTCTCCGTTCGGCGTTTTTCCGGGCGCCAGTGGAGAGTCAAGATCGACTCCTCAAATGAGCGATCACCACTCTACCACAAATATATAATGGGGGCTGTGTGAGCATTCACGGCAAAACAGGTATTGTATAGTATGATTTAAAGCAGGTGTGTGCTCAAGCGCATACGAAACACGAGTGATATATTTGGATGTGATTCATATGCGCATATTGTGTTTTTTCAATTTTGTCATATTTGCTTCTTTTTGTGTTGTTTGCGTTATCGTTCAGGCACTAAATATTTAGTTTACTTTGTCGAATTTGACTGCGTTTTCGCGCATGTAGGCTTCGTTTGTTGCGTCCGAGCAAATGTTTAGTGCTGTGGCTAGAAGGCACGAACTTGTAACGGTAGTCCATTTGGTTTTTCGTGGATGTAAAGCAAGCAAGGATCAAATCTTTTTACTCTTTTCTTACTGATTGTGTACCTTTTATTCGTTTCATAATAGCGCGAAAGCATTTTGTTTCGATGATTCAGTAATTGGTGACCGATCTAAGAAGCCGAGTAGAATGACACTAGCGTTGGGACCGAAATATACGTGATCTGTACTCGGACACTAATATCATATAACGTCGAGGAGTGTTAATTGCATGTGAGCTTCCATCATGTTGGGATACAGCAGGTCGTTCGCGTACGTAAATAAACCTCAACGTTTATTTCTAATTTGTTTATCGAATGAATATATAAGTCGTTCGCGTTTCGTAGGCTCGACAAATGCTATACGGAGAAGCTGTATACCTGTCTCGAGTACATCATCTGATGAGGTGACAAAAGAACCCTCAGTTCCGAATGGTTTATCGGACCTTATACCAAGTTCGACTCAACGGCCAGTGTCAAAGACTGATTCCGCAAAATGTTGATCACGAGCGAAACATGCCTCATGGCTCTACGAAAATTGAGCATGGAACCGGCGGCAACAGACCATTGGCCGGGCGTACTATCTATTTGAACAGCTGCTGGACGAAAGATTACAATTATCTCTTCATGACGGACAAACGTCATTTCGAAAGATGAATTACTA
>CANTFL010000624.1:0-17440 GCA_947650285.1 Hyaloperonospora brassicae
GCCACCCTTGTTCGTGAGGCCAAACTTTTTCGAAAAAAACGCGATAGGATGGTCCTCGCCACCAGTAAGCTGTGACAAAACGCCACCCATGCATAATCCTGATGCATCCGTAGTAACGATGAAAGGAATAGAAAAGTCCGGTAGCTGAAGCACGGGAAGACTTGATTGGCGCGCGACTGGCTGACCGTTGAATGGACTTCCATCTTGATCTTCGTGACCACGCCCAGGTGCGTCGCCTGTTGACCAGCTTGCGCAACAGAGCGGCAGTGCCGTCGGCGTAGTCCTGATAAAACGTCGTTGATAAACCAGCGAGACTCAAAACGGCAGCTCCTTTCGCGGAGTTGGATGATTGCGCCATGGTGGCGATTGCCGGATGTCTTACGCTGATCCACATCAACGCCATCTCGTGAAACCGTGTGACCTAAGAACTGCGCACTGTCCCTTCAAAAAGCACGCTTGCCGCGGTGAGCATACGAGTTGTTCACGTCGCAGCACACGAAATACCTGGCGTAGATGAATTTTGTGATCGGCATTTGTCTTGGAGAAGATGCATATGTCGTCCAGACAGACCACAGCGAGTCAAGCTTATCAAACAATTCGCGCATAAGGCGTGACCATACACCGGGCATCCCTGCCAATCCCATCGGCGCGACACACCACTGGTATGTCTCCTTGTGCGTCCGAAATGCTGTGTACTGGCGACTGGAAGTGTTAACCAGCATCTGGTGGTAGCCTTGTGCTAAGTCAATAACCGTGAACACGGCGCACCCTGCCATCCTGTCAAATAGTTCCTCGATGTGAGGGAGAGGTATTTTAGGGATTTTGGTCTGGCTATTCACGTAACGATAATCAATGACCCAGCGAATCGGCTGTAAGCTGTTTCCCGATCGCAGCCACTCACCGCGTGTTGGAGCTTGGCCCGTAACATGGTCTTTTTTAGGAA
Source organism: Hyaloperonospora brassicae (assembly GCA_947650285.1). Classification (NCBI taxonomy): domain Eukaryota; phylum Oomycota; class Peronosporomycetes; order Peronosporales; family Peronosporaceae; genus Hyaloperonospora; species Hyaloperonospora brassicae. The sequence goes on from CANTFL010000624.1 coordinate 944, forward strand.
TACCGAATATGTTGAAACCCATGGAGAATTTGATACTTCGACCCAGCCTTTCTTTGGGTTGTCGGCAACTTGAAGGGATTCAGTGCTTCTTGCTCGGTCTTTGATAGACGAAACGGCGCTCTGGAACTTGGAATCGCATCTGGTTTAATTTCTACGTCAAACTGCACCGCACGTGGCGGTGGTAGTCCGTCGGGTAGCTTCGCTGGGAATATGTCGGCATATTCCTGTATAAAGTCACCCAGCCAATCCGGAACATTGTCGTCCAGCAAATTAGAAGCGATCTTGACGACAAATAGCTCTGCGTCAGTCGGACCTGCGCACGTATGGATCTGTAGCAGTTGACCACCTGATCTGGAAATCGTGCTGTCTGGGGTCAGCTCGGTCCGCCTAGTGCTATCCATATCGCTGATGTAGAGGCTGATTTGGAAGAAGCAGTTGACCCGATATTCAGTTAATTTGCGGTTGCATATTCTTGAAACCACGGAAGACCAAAGAAATCACATCCTGCTCGGCATCCAGATGGGTTTCCCGTGAAGATCATATTTGAAAACTCGCCTTCATTGGTGCGTACTGTCGCTTCCACCGTCGTTCGATCAGCCGGTGAGTGTAAACGTTCCATCAAACCACTTTAATTGGCCGCGCTGCGAGCGGAGAGGGCCTTAGTAGCCAGACCGGGTCGAATTACATTTGTTGATGCTCCACAGTCCAGCAAGATCAGTACTGGTACACCATCAATGGATCCGGTCTTTCCCAGCAAATGAGGCCGATACGTTGGCTTCATGCTTTTGTAAAGGTGTTGACCGTAAATTGATCAAAAAACAATGGCTTCGTCAGAAGATTCCGCTGTATCTTGAACATCTTCGATCATACTCACGCGCGCGCGGTCTCGAAACTGATCGGGTTCGTGGTGTAATCAGGCACTCCGCAAATTGATGCCCTGGCTTCTTACAATAGAAGCACAGGTTGCGTTGGAAACACTCTTCTCGTGACACTACTTGCCCGTTGTTCAATCTCCATCGGCTCCGGTTGAGGATCGTCAAAGCGCTGATGAGTAGGTCTTTCTGGTCGACGAAATTGTTGAGTACGCCTTGAACTCCCCACGCCAAAATGTGAACGCTCAAAGTCGTAAGCAGCGTTAATTGCCTGACTTAGAGGCGGACAACGGCGTATTCCACTTCAACACGGGTCTGATGCTTCAGGCCTTGCGTGAAGTACAAGACGGCAGTCGACATCACTCATGTTACGCCGCTTGAATCATCAGTTGTCGAAAGCGATTTACAAAGTCGCCAAGATCTCGACACTGCGCTTGATTGAGATTCCGCAGTTGGTCCCGAAACCGGATCTGCAAGTCTGCAGGTACAAATTCTTGCTCAATGTGGAAAAATAATTCATCGACAGTGTTTATTCTGCTGCGAGACCAGACATACCAATCGGCAGCTGTGCCTGTAAGCATGCTCCCGATAGTCGGTATAATCGTGGCGGCCATTGTCGCACTCTTCACTCCACTCGTCTCACTTCAAAATACTGTTGAACCTGTTCTTTGAACAATGCAAAGGACTCTTGCATTTGGCCACTGTAGCGAGGCGCCTTCACTGCGTCAAGTCGAAGATCCTTGAGCGTCGTCGCTTCGGCCATTTTACGCATCATATCTTGCTGCTGCGCTATCATGGCAAGCATGCTTTGCATGAGCTCCGCGTTTGGAAGGCTCGCCCATGGCTTTGCGCTCGGTGCACTTGGGTCACTTAATCAGTCTGTGTCAGGAGCAAGTTCAGGCACGGAGTTCGTTGTTCGGAGTCGGGTCGCGAGGTTAAGATTTAGTCAGGCGAGGTCGGAGTAAAATCGGGGGAGTTCAGGTCGGGTCAGAGGATAGTTCGCTGGACCAACAAGTGCTACCAGATGTAGTGTCCAAGTTAGTAAATCAAAAGTAAGTTCATTAGGTCCTTAGTTCACCACTATGTGCTACTCTAAGCCTGCTGATTTCTGACTGATTTCTTTGCCTGATTTTTATGATGATGACATCGCTTACGTAAACAGATATCGTCCAGCCGGCCAAGAGCAAGCTGATATTTCTCAACAAAGGGGTGCGCTTACAGACGTTCTGTGGCATATCAGTACTTCAACCTGTGGATACAGTGCGGTACTTGGGCTATGAAGTAGGAACAGGCGACCTACAACATCGTAATTGGGCGCTTCGCATCAGGAAGGCTTCATCGGCGATTGTTCACGGCTTCCACCATTGCTTCAAGCGTGGAAAATCGAGTGATGGTCTTAAATTCCATTATCCTACCAGCAATCCTGTTCACGGCTGCGGTTTTCGAAATTCCTGACTGGGCGATCAGGGACGTACAAAATATGTATAAACAATTTCTGTGGGCACACGCAACCACCACAGAAGCGGGTCGTCACAAGATCAATCCGGGTCTCCTCTTTATCCGACTAAGGCCGGGGGAGTAGGGCTCGTCTCGGTCGAGGTTGCTATTAAGACACAGCGCACTAAACACGCTCTCCGGTGGCTCACGCAAGCTCACGACAAGTATTTTGGAGCGTGGTGTTTTTGGGCTTATCAGGGTCAGCCGACTACTTCAGCACTTGTTTTGCACGAACGGCCGCGGTCAGGGGGGTGGTCAACCTCTTTGTCAAAGCCGGCCAAAACTTCATTCATAGCGGACATCGACAAGCTCCTGGAGCCTACAGACGACCAATTAAGCCTGTTTGGAGACCGGGTACGTGCGTACACACCAACTCTACTCGCCGGTGCATGAAGCTGGTGGGAAGAGGATGAATGGGTTCTGTCTTATTACTCGACCTTCCCTGAAGCATTATCACACACGGATCCCCACTTGAGTTCTATTCATCAATTCTGGGGGACGCTTGGATGGAGCAAGAATCCATATATCCGGGATGCACGGGGCAGGCAGTTGCTCGGCTATACGTATGACCGGATCGTACCATGCACCATCTCGGATTTGCGTATTAGACGGACGGGGCCGTCCGAGTTTGTTTTCAGCATACCACTGTCCGGACAGCACGTCACCGATCATTCGCACCCCAAGCTACGACGATGGGCAACAGCGATATTACTGGCATCCCCACCTTTTCGGATCGGAACTGATTTAGCGCTCCAGCCTCGGTTGACACTCCGGCACGCTCCTCCTTTTCGGTATGACTATGACTGGTCCTCCGAATGCCGGGGTCGTATATCTGGAGTGAGAAGGGGTCACAAAGTCCCAGAGGCAGCTAAGGTTCACCTGACGCAGGCGGCCGACGGGTTTCGCTGGTTCTTTACAACAAGGCTTCCTGAACTAGCGACGGATAGTGAAGTGGAAAGGGCAACATGGCTTGAACAACTTCAGCAGCACGGCGTAGTGTTTGACGCTCATCCTCGACATCATCGGTTTCCATGGGCGGTCGCAGATGAAGTGCCAAATGCATCCTTTCGCACAACACTCTCCCGTCTGTCATTTAAGCTTCACAAACGTCAGCTAGCTGTGGCATTACGTCCAATGCTGCAGCGTCTGGAAGCTGCCACCAGAACGGACGCATGGCAGCGAGCTGTAGCGCACCAGCGACCTTCTCAAGTTTGGGACCATGCACATGGGCTCACAGAATATCAGGTGTGGACTTGCTATCGTATAGCAACCATGCAACTCAACCTTTACCATGAAAATCGCGACGACGACAATAGTTGTCGCGTACATCAAGCATGTCGAGGGGTTTAAGAAACACAGGCCCACATATTCTGGGATTGCCCGAAGGCGCGTTCGTGTTGGGCAAAATTAATTGGTCATTGGACCGGTGAAACTGCGGCAGACCGATTTGGCACTCGCCAATATCTTGGCAGTGCCAATCGTCAAGCCCCAGCTATCTCACCACGGTTGAGACAACGGTTGCTTAAACGGTACATGGAAGACGTCGAGGCAGGAGTCCACGTCTGGAAACGGATTTGGTTTCTTATGAGTACCATGTGCCTCACCCACTTATGGCAGGAGCGAAACGATGCGGTATTCAGGGGAGTCCTGACCACGACATTGCATAGTGTTACCCGTTTTTGGGAGTCAGGGATACGCCAACTCCTAGCGCTGGCCAAACGCGAACATCGCGGTATTAGTACTGTCGTGCAAGGGGCTCTCTTGCACGCCAGCATCGAACTTTTTACCCAAGCACCACGAGACATCGGGGCTTCTCTGGGTCATAGTCACGAAACTCTTTCGGATCCGGACTTGATTTCCTGGCTCAGGAGCTTTCAGACATCTTGTACATAATCACGTGTTAATAGACAGTCATGAAATCTCTCACTCTCTCTCGTTGGCCACAGCACGTCACGCGCGTAAACAAACCGACGCGAGTGGGAGCACGAGGCCGACCACTCGGGAGAAAGACAGCACCAACAGTGGACGTTCCACCGCACTTGCCGCAATGACTGCCGGCCGCAACCCGTCGCACCTGCCGTTCCAACCAGTTTCTCTTCGCGTTGCGCAAAGAGCGGACGCGCTCCTCTTCGTGCTCGAGCTCCGCCACGCGGCGCAATGGGACAGATACATAATCAGTCAGCTCGTCGACGTCGTTGTGGATAATACTCACACAATCGCTCTCTCGCTCTCTCTCCACGTGGCGCTCATTTGTCAAACGCTTCAGTCCAGATCGAGCCAACGCAGAGGAATTTAAAGCGTTGCAAGCACACCACCGGCAATGGAACTTCAAGACGCTGTGGCCATTGTGACTGGCGGCGCGCGGGGCTTTGGCCGCGCCTTTGCCGACAAGATCCTGGCTGCACGTGGCAAAGTCTTGATCACGGACGTCGACGTCCAGGAACTGCGAGCGACGGGCGAGGCCCTGCAGGCCCAATACGGCGAGAAGAACGTGTGCTGGCGCTTCCAGGACGTCACGGAGAAGGACAGCTTCTCGCAGGCGTTTGCCTACGCCAGCGAGTACTTCCACGAGCCTGTGAACGTGCTGGTGAACAATGCTGGAGTTTTCAGCGCCATGTCGTTCTACGAGCACGAGAGCACGTACTGGGAGACTGTCGTCGACATTGATCTGATCGCACCGATTCGGGGCACCAGGTGCGCGATCGCGGAGTTCAAGCGCACACTCAATGGTAAAGAAGGTGTCGTCGTCAATGTTGCCAGCATGGCTGGGCTCGTCCATGTGCCGTTTGGACCGGACTATGCTGCAGCCAAACATGGCGTCGTGGGCTTGACGCGGTCGCTGTATACGCTCCAGAAGTCGGACAACATTCGCTGCTTTTGTATGTGCCCGGGATTCGCCGATACGGACATGGGCCGCAACGCTGAAGAGACGGTCCCAGAGTACACCAGTATCATGGGCGGTCTCTTGCCGGTCCAAGTCATCGTGGACGCCTTTGTTGCTGGCCTGCGAGAGCCTGATAATGCCGGTCGCGTGCAGTGTATCATGCACGATGGTATCATGTATCACTCCTTTCCTACCGACAAGGTACTGTCCCCCACTCCAGATTGTGAGTAGACTGTGCAACGATGGGCAGCTAGTGGATACTTCGATGCAACATGGCCACGTGTACCCGTTGTTTTCTGCCATGAGATTCGCGAGTAGCAGAAAATGACAAGTCTTACTGAGTGGCACAGACTAGCGCAAGCGGAATAAATGCTACAAGCAAAGGATGAAGTGAGGAGGTGACGTTTACCAACCGGCAAATAGACAATGAGATTGACCAGTCTGCACATGAGTGTCGGATTGGTTGCTGCTATAGTCGCTTATGCCACACTTTTGTGATAAATAGGAACACATGACCCCGTTTCTTTGCGTGCGCCCTGCACCTCGTTCTCCTCGTTTTCCTCTGGCCTATTCTACCATGTACGAAACTTGCACCAGGACTAGTTGCTGCGCCACGACCGAAAACAACATGACGTCCTTGTCAGATTCTCGTAATCTCAACTACAGCTCGTGCTGCTGGCGGTGACATCGTTTAAAAGTCGACAAACGGATCCCCGCCGGTGGAAACGGGAACCATCGCATCCTCCGTAGATTCCGGGTACGATTCAAAATTGGATGTATCGCTGCCAACTCTGCGCAATAGCGTCGATAGAGCATTGACAGGCAGCATCAGCAATCTCGGGGGCGCTATGGAGGAGCTGACTTGCTGCAGCGCAAACCCACACAGGGTCAGGTCACGAGTACCTGCTGTTCGACTGCTGTCGGCAACGGCGGAGCTGACCTGACGCTCGCAGTCCACACCGCTTCCACACAGCACTGTCGACGAAGCTGTGCTCAGTCTGCCGACAGTCTTTTCCCCATCGCCGACAGCCGATCCAGACGGTGGCTGACGCGTGCAGCTGCCGGTAGTGTACCCGCCTGCGCCCGCCACAGGCGAAACGACCGGCCACAAGTGACGAGGCAGCCGACGAGCAGACTTGAAACCAACCGACAATGGCTCGAGCAGGTGCGACGTCTGCGGGCGAAGCGACGCGCGGCGACGAGTTTGTTGGCTACAACGAGTGGGCGACGCAGACGCTCGAGGTGGACATCGCGACGGACTTTGTGTACGAGTACCAAGAAGACGCGTGTGCGGCCGAGCGCGGCGTGTACATTGCTGAGGACGTGACGCCCCATACAGAGGTACTGAGCATCCCGCTCGACTCGACGCTAACGGTGCGGAGTCTGCAGACGTTGGGGGTGTTCAAACGCATTGCGTTCTTCCAGCAGCTCGTCCCCGAGCGAGAAGACGACCAATTGGCTGTGGCGCTGCTGTACGAGAAGTTTGTTTGCGGCACAAGGTCCAAGTGGGCGAAACACATTGAGCTGCTGCCCGAGACGTATTACAATGCGCTGTACTTTGAACCGGAAGATCTCGAGGCACTGGAAGGCAGCAACTTGAGTGGGTTTGCCCAGCAGCTCAAAGTGCAGGTCGTTCACGATTACAGGCGACTGAAGGAATCCGTTCTACCGGATCTATATGACAGCATTGCTGAAGCGATAAACTGTGACACTGACGTGTTCCACGAGTGGTTCTCTCTTGACAATTACAAGTGGGCGCTCTCGACGATCTGGAGTCGCTTCGTGTCGCTACGACTGGACGCAGCTTCAGTTTTGGTGGAAGATCATGATGGATTGTCAGGGATTGATACCATATCAATGGGGAATAAGGAAGACGGCAGCAAGTTGATGACCACACAGACGTTCAAGGCGATGGTCCCCGTGTTCGACATGCTGAACCACGACCCGGAAGCAGAGATGTCCCACGTCTTTGACGTGGCGAGTCAGCGGTTCAAGCTCGTGAGTCACCAGCACTGGAATGCTGGCGCGCAGATGTTCATCAACTACGGGCCTTTGTCAAACCACAAGCTGCTGTCGCTGTACGGTTTCGTGATCCTGGGGAACCCGTTCGATGCTGTAGAGATGTGGCTGCCCATGCACAGACCATCGACCAAGTTTTTCGAGGCGAAGGAGCAACTGCTGCTCGCCAACGGGCTCGACCACGCCACCAACACGTTTGAGCTTGTGGCAGAAGAGAGCAATGACTTGCTCTTGATTGCTGCTCGGATCCAGGAGATTGATTGCGACACACCCGAGGAGTTCGAGGTACTTGCGCAGAAGGCACTCGATGGAGAGATGGTGAGCTTGGCGAACGAGCAGGAAGCATTGACGCGTCTAGTCTATACCCTGGAGAAAATGCTGGAGGCTTTCCCGACCTCGATTGAAGAAGATGACAGGTTGCTTGAGTCCTGGGAAAAGGACCTGACCACGCAGGGCGACGACGCGCAGAGCGACAGGCGAAACCACTTGTGGATGGCTGTAGCTGCTCGCCAGTCCGATAAGTACATTCTCACGGAGAACATCAACATGCTCAAGTGGAAACTGCTGGACATTCTTGCAAAAGCTCGATGCGATCAACGCGCGGGCGCATAATGATTCGTCAGCGCACGCAAGTAAAGCGGCATCACCGAAACTTGTCAACACGAAGATCTATTGTTACTTGATTGCACGTGCCGATGAGTCCCTCGTTCTTCACAGCTCTGGTGCTTTGTACACTTTGGCATGCTTGCAACTCTTCCCAAGCACAAGCACCTCCGATCCATCTGGTGAGAACATGGCGCGCTTTATGGAATCTTCAATCGCGTTTGGGATGGCGCAGAACTCGTTGCTGTCACTCGCACGTACGAACACAAGGTCCTTACCACGCACCATGACCAACATCTGCGGGATCAAGCAGCAGACAAACGAGTGGACATCGTTTTAGAAGGGCGGCACATGCATCCGAAAGTATGCTACATACCTTTCCGTTGGGCGCAAAATCAACTGCCTGGAACGGCTTCTCCCCGCTGGCAGTAAATGCCGACAGTACCTTAGGATCCTCTTGGAGAGTGTACCGAACTGTGCGAAAGCCCACCACGAATACGATCAGGTTACGCTACACCTCAACTCCGCAAGTGTGAAAACAACGAGACGCACCATTGATGTCCCATAGACGAACTGATGCGTCCTTGGAGATCGTGACCACGCGGTTCACTGGTGACGCGTCGGACCCATCGAATGCAATGTCGACCACGCCCGTCTACAGCGAATGCACAAGCGTTAGATACGATCAACTTCAGCCTTCTCTATTTTTTGTCGTACTCTGTGCCCTTGCAGCGTCATGATCTTGTTGACTTTTCGGAAGGCACCCGACTTCTCGCGTGCTATTTCGTAAATCTTGACTTCCGGCGTGTATGCTGCAACGGCAATGTACCGGTTGTCCTTCGAAGCGACGCAATGGTAGTTGGCAACCTGATTCGTGTTCACCGTCTGTAGCAGCTCACCACTGAGATTCCAGAACTTGACATCCGTATCAGAGTCACCCGCGCATGTAATGATCGTTGCCCACTGCCCAGAACGAGACACAAAAGATTCTTTGAGCACGAGATCGTACGTATGACTGGCTCTCACGTGTAAATCCAGCACAAATGGCGCCAGCTTACGCTGCCGATGTCGTTCATGAGCACCGAGTGAACGTCTGTCTTGTGCAAAGTAGGAAAATCGGCGACAATCTCTGGCTTGACACGCAGCTTTTCTGCCACCATATATGCACAGACATCACGTTAGCTGCCCGTCATGCCAGCATGATTAACGCACACGCCTCTTCATAGACTTGTAGCAGCGTCACAGTAGCGTACGGTAGACTTTCACATTGCCACTTTCTGTTGCAACCACCTTTCATAACGCAAAAAATCAGTGTCAGTTGTCAACCATCAGCATGTCAACCACAACATCAATTGCAACTATAACAATAGCAACACTAACAACAATAGCAATAACAATAATGGTCATGATAACATCGCTCACCAGACTGCGTCCGTCCGGGCTAAAGCAAAGCGCAGTAGCGTGGTCGTACTCAATGTTAATCTGGTGCAGCTTGGGCTGCTGTTTCTTGAGCGTATCGCAAAAGTAGAGGCGGATGGAGCGATCGGAGCTGGCTGTGGCTAGAAAGCGACCATTCGGACTATAGGCGGCAGCGGTGAGGACAAACTTATGGCCCTTGAGAGCGTACAGAAGCCTCTCGTGCTCAGTCTGTGCTTCGTGCGCGTCTGCGGCTTGCGCTTTCTTTTTGAGCTCTGCCGTCACGTCCACCTTCTTTTTGGTCTTGTTGCTCTTGTGTCTCTTGCTGCTCAGCGCGTGGAGCTGTTGACGAGCCGTCTCCTCCTTCTTCTTCTGGAGCTTAACGGCTTGACGCTGGGCCTCTTCGCGGTGCTGGAGGTACGTGTAGCTAGCGCCTGCCAGCACCAGCAGCATAGCCAGTACCCACATGAGGGCCATGATCGGCTCGCAGTTTGCTGGAAAGATACGTGGCTGACCACTAAATTTGTGTGGTACACTCTCGAACGCGAAACGCGACTCAGCGTCGACATGAAAACGTACCCCTTCACGTCACCACAGCGGACTACTACTACTACTACTACTACTACTACTACTACTACTACTACTACTTCTACTACTACTACTACGACTACTACTACTACTACTACTACTTCTACTACTACTACTTCTACTACTACTACTACTACTACTACTACTACTACTACTACTACTACTACTACAACGACTACGACTACTACTACAACTACTACTACTACTACGACTACTACTACTACTACTACTACTACTACTACAACTACTACTACTACTACGACTACTACTACTACTACTACTACTACTACTACTACGAATACAGGGCGTATCACCTCTAGCATGTACCTTTTTTTTCGGCGGCCAAAAATAGAAAAGAATAAAATTATATTTTTTGCCGTTTCCGCAACCGAAATCGCCTATTTCAACGCTCCGGTCGCACTGCACACAATATGCACGTCATTTGCACGTTTGATATTCATATCAAAATAATTATTAGTCGATAATTACCAACATGCCGCGCCCCAACAAACGGTTACGGCACTTGCAGATTATGAGGGCAGTTCCTGCGCCGCTAGTGTCATCCAAAAGTAATGTGATTTTAAGAGCCAAAAACGGGCTTCGGGAAGAGACTATCACTGCGGCCGGCAACCACATCACGTTACCCTAGATTCCTGTGCAAACTGACCGTCATCGAATTGTTCAGGGGAGAATGAAATGCCATGCTCGAAAAAAACTCGAGCACATGGTCCTAAAATCCATTGCATTCGTCTCTCTTACCACTATCCGCCGTCATGCTCGAAAGTGCTTTCGGTACATGGACGTATGCCGCATGATCCTGACCAGGAAGGCCGCCAAATACGCCGTAAAGAAGTATCAGTCGCATCGTAAGGTACCAATTCAATTTTAACGGATGTGAACGTTTAGCTGCTGCCACTAATCGTGTTTTGCAATAGATTTGGATGATTGTCTGTGTCCTTTCGTAGTAAAAAGAGGAAATAAACAGGCATAACAATGCCGCATTGGGTGAAGCAGCCATTTTTGCACTTTTGAGTCTGCATGAATGATTCTTTTACGCTCATTCGTCTATTTTATACAGGGCTCTATGGGAAAAATCTCAAAAAATCGAGAAAATAGGTCTACGCGGGGAGTTTTGGGGCGGCCAACTGTAGCTCGCCGCGAGCCATAATTTCCAAAATTCTCCGAACTTTAGGGCTCTATAACTTCGCGGAAAAATTGTCAAGTCAAAATCCGAGACTAGAAATGACGCTAGTATTGTGCTCAAGCCTCCTATAGTCTTAGATTGTGTCATGAGAAGTATGGGGTGAGGAGTAGCTGAGTGACGGAGACCGAAAATTGCTACAGGTTACAGATGGTGTACAATTTACTTCTCCCACTCGAGTACTAGTGCGAGTACTACATTATTTGGCGCAACACTTCCCAATTTGCGCTCATTGAGCAACTACGGACAGAGGCGAAGACCTCCTAAGAGCTAGTCATCTGGCCCCCTTACCTTGGACGGGAAGTCCCCCGTAGTGGGGCCAAGGTTAAAGGGGGGAGGCCTTTTCTCCGCTGCGTGTGCTACGGGAGGCATCGCAGCGTGCGACCCGAGAGGGAAGCAATTCCCCGGCATCCTGCGGCGTGGGGAAGGCCGACAGAGATCGGCATCCCCGTGCCTTCGTTAGTTCCTGCTCTTCACGGAGTGCCTCCCCTCGCGCCGACTCGTTCGCTGCGCGCGATACCCACTCCCACGAAGTGAACTCTCCTAAGAACGTGGTGACCTGTTGAGATCCAGTATCGGTCGTTTATGTAGAGTAAGAAACAGGCCAAGATACTCTTCGTCTCGTGGTGGACCTGGGCACGTCTGCATTAGATTGTGCAATGGGATCGGCCCGAAGAGCAGAGCAAGTCGGTCACCACGGAAGCGGCCAGGGATTGCATCAACATGGCACGCTAGGACTTCTTAAGTGGAACAGGCCTCCTAACCATGCGTCCTCTGTCCCCTGAAGCAGATGAGCGCGAAGCGACGCGCAGCCCAGCCATCCGGCCAAGAGTGCGCACAACGTTCTAACCCGGACTTGGTCAACAGTCATTATCATGTGGCCTTTCGAATGTGTCCCCCCGTGATGTCTGGAGCATCGAGCCAGCACAATGAGGAACGTGGTAGGAGAAAGTTCGTGTCATGGTAGATGACCGAGGTGGTTTCCACACAACAGACATCTTACGAGTGAGTGAACCTGAACGTCGATTACGTGCTTATGACTCTACGATATCGGTGTGCTTCTACCTGGACTACATCATACTCCTCCTCGCTGGCTCAGTCTTCTTGGCTCGATACTGCGGGCATCACGGGGGACGCTCAACAGAGGGCACGTGGAAACGGGTATCCAGTCCTGAGGGGCAGACAGGGAGCGAAAATCGCAGAAAACGCCGGGTACCAAACCGATCACCCCCGATAGGCCGCTGGTGTACCTGGACGGTACCGATCAGAATTACGTTCCAGGCAAATTCGCTTCGTGGGACCGAGATTCGCGCTCGGCGACCGGACCGGCGACTTGGAAGCTGGCGTAGAATAGCAGGAACTAGGTGGGGGTGACAACCGCTGTCGCCTTGCCCCACACCCCGGGGTCTCTGGGTTGTTGCTCTCCTTTCGGTTTACACGCTACGCTGCCTCCCCGTGGCGCACGCGGGGGGAAGAAAACCTCCTCTTCATGATCTGAGCCACCCAGCGGGGGACTTCCCGCCCAGGACAAGAGGACCGGTACAACGGCTCATTGGAGGTCGTCGTCGCTTGGCCCTGTTGCCCGAAGGCGCAAATTGGGAAGTGACAACAGACTTCTTACGAGTGATAAGTAGCTCTAATAGACGATCTGACCTCACAATAGACGATCTGACCTCTCTAATAGACGACCTGACCTCTCTAATAGACGACCTGACCTCTCTAATAGACGATCTGATATTATTTAGCGCAACAGTTGAGACAAATCCTTAGCGCGACGGGATAGTACGTGAGACATAGTCCGTCACGCGCGTAAACAAACCGACGCGAGTGCGAGCAGGAGGCCGACCACGCACACAGGAGACAGACAGCACCAGCAGAGGACGTTCCGTCACAAACCACCAGCAGAGGACGCTCCGTCTAGTTGCCTCTTCGACGTCGTTGTGGATACCCACACAACTCTCTCTCTCTTGCTCTCTCTCCACGTGGCGCTCATTTGTCAAACGCTTCAGCCCAGATCAAGCCAACGCAGAGGAATTTAAAGCGTTGCAAGCACACCACCTGCAATGGAACTTCAAGACGCTGTGGCCATTGTGACTGGCGGCGCGCGGGGCTTTGGCCGCGCCTTTGCCGACAAGATCCTGGCTGCACGTGGCAAAGTCTTGATCACGGACGTCGACGTCCAGGAACTGCGAGCGACGGGCGAGGCCCTACAGGCCCAATACGGCGAGAAGAACGTGTGCTGGCGCTTCCAGGACGTCACGGAGAAGGACAGCTTCTCGCAGGCGTTTGCCTACGCCAGCGAGTACTTCCACGAGCCTGTGAACGTGCTGGTGAACAATGCTGGAATTGGCAGCGCCATGTCGTTCTACGAGCACGAGAGCACGTACTGGGAGACTGTCGTCGACATTGATCTGATCGCACCGATTCGGGGCACCAGGTGCGCGATCGCGGAGTTCAAGCGCACACTCAATGGTAAAGAAGGTGTCGTCGTCAATGTTGCCAGCATGGCTGGGCTCATTCCTGTGCCGTTTGGACCGGACTATGCTGCAGCCAAACATGGCGTCGTGGGCTTGACGCGGTCGCTGTATACGCTCCAGAAGTCGGACAACATTCGCTGCTTTTGTATGTGCCCGGGATTCGCCGATACGGACATGGGCCGCAACGCTGAAGAGACGGTCCCAGAGTACACCAGTATCATGGGCGGTCTCTTGCCGGTCCAAGTCATCGTGGACGCCTTTGTTGCTGGCCTGCGAGAGCCTGATAATGCCGGTCGCGTGCAGTGTATCATGAACAGTGGTACCACGTATCACTGCTTTCCTAGCGACAAGGTGCTGTTCCCCCACTCCAGATTGTGAGTAGACTGTGCAACGATGGGCAGCTAGTGGATACTTCGATGCAACATGGCCACGTGTACCCGTTGTTTTCTGCCATGAGATTCGCGAGTAGCAGAAAGTGACAAGTCTTACTGAGTGGCACAGACTAGCGCAAGCGGAATAAATGCTACAAGCAAAGGATGAAGTGAGGAGGTGACGTTTACCAACCGGCAAATAGACAATGAGATTGACCAGTCTGCACATGAGTGTCGGATTGGTTGCTGCTATAGTCGCTTATGCCACACTTTTGTGATAAATAGGAACACATGAACCCGTTTCTTTGCGTGCGCCCTGCACCTCGTTCTCCTCGTTTTCCTCTGGCCCCTTCTACCATGTACGAAACTTGCACCAGGACTAGTTGCTGCGCCACGACCGAAAACAACATGACGTCCTTGTCAGATTCTCGTAATCTCAACTGCAGCTCGTGCTGCTGGCGGTGACATCGTTTAAAAGTCGACAAACGGATCCCCGCCGTTGTAAACGGGAACCATCGCATCCTCCGTAGATTCCGGGTACGATTCAAAATTGGATGTATCGCTAGCTGAGCCGACACGAGGTATAATTGGGGCTGCACACCTTCGTGCTAACAGGTCCTCCCAATTCACACCAGCAAAGAACTTGTGCTTCTTGATGTCGTCGGCGCCATTCCGCAGACATCCGTATCGTTTTGTGAGATCGGCTGTAAGCATCCGCTTGATAAGTCCCTTGGCGTTGCGATCGAAGAAACGCGGGAAGTTGATCTTGCCGGACAGAATCTGCTGGTAAATACCCATCGGGTCCTCGTCGTAGAACGGCGGCTGACCTGCAAGCATCTCGTAGAGCAAGATCCCCAACGTCCACCAGTCCACACCTTTGCCGTGTCCTTTGTTCAGCAGCACTTCTGGTGCAATGTACTCGGGTGTTCCGCAGAGCGTGTACGTCTTGAACGTCACTCTCTTAGCAAAGCCAAAGTCTGTGATCTTGATGTAGCCCTGGTTGTCGAGCAGCAAGTTCTCGGGCTTCAAGTCGCGGTAGATGAAATCCTGACTGTGCATGTACTCGAAGACCGACACGACCTGTGCGGCGTAAAACTTGGCTGCGTTGTTGTCAAAGCGTCCGACTTTCCGGAGGTGCGTGAAAAACTCGCCGCCGACCACGTACTCGAGCACCATGTACAAGTACCTCGTATCTTGGTACGTGCCGACCAAGTTCACGATGAACGGGTGGTCCAAACATTGCAGGATCGCCTTTTCCGACAGCATGTGCTCGACTTGCTGCAGTCGAATGATCTCAGCCTTCTTGAGGATCTTGATCGCGCAGTACGTGTTGGTGCCCTAGACAGAGCCCGAACATCAGACGTTCGCATGACAAGTTAGTCGCTCGAACGAACCTGTCAAAAAAAGAACGTGTCACTCACTACCTCAGGGTCACTTACTGTATGCGTCGCAAAGCGAACACGACCGAAGGATCCGGTGCCCAAAGTCACCCCCATGTCGAACTGCGCGCTACTTAGCGGTAGTGTGAGCTTGTGCGAGCTTCGAACGGCTGCCTCTCGAGTCGTCATGACGCTATGTATGTCTGGATCGGTCTCTGCTTTGCCGTGTACAACTGCTACTACTACTCCGTCGTACCGCTGCTGCTACACTGACTCGGGATCGGCGGGCAAAGGGAGGGGAGGAACGGAAGAGGCCGGTGACGTTTTCTCGTGTAGCAAATCCTATGCGGCCGTGTCACTAGCAAATGTATCGATCGAGCGGTATGTGCAGCACTGGCAGTTAACACGACAGCCGCACGGTCGTCGTCGTCGTCGTCGTCTGCTCGAAGGGGTACACGCGGCTTCCTCGCTCGGCGTTCGGGCTGCGCGTCCACCACAGTCGGTTAGCCACTGCGACGGGACGAGCTCCAAAGTGCTGGACAGATGTGTGGATCGGGACGCCAAGAGGCACCTGAGGAGCCGCGCGGCGACTACTTTTTTCGAACACGAGACGAGAGACGACCGATGGGGCCGAGTCTGGACGCGAGATAACATGTCCTTCGTTCATAGAGCTCCAAGTAGGACTACATACAAAGAGAGCGGGAGTTGTAGAAGTGGTATGTCATAAAGGGACGGACGAACGGGCGGACGGCCGACTGGTCTCATAGCGTTCGTTCGGTATGATTCGGCCGAGCGGCTGTAGGTCGAGAAACTGGACAGGTGCGGCCGACGAAGCGCTTCGAACGCGCTCGGAAGAAGACGGGAACGTTCGACTTTATGCTGCAGCGGTTTCATTCTCCGGTAACAGACAATCGATCGATCGGTCCGCAGCGACCGTTACGTTGGGGTACACATTCCGTCGAACCCTTTTGCTCGCAGAAGGGCGGGCGGGCATCGAGGAGCTGATCCAACAAGTTGAAGTCGATTCCGGCTACTTCATGTTATGTCGAAGGAAAATTGGAAAGTGTATTGAATTAGTTTTCCTATGAACTTACTCGTCGTGTTATCTTCTTCTACCTTGTAGCTTTCCCTGATCTTGATGGATTCTAGAACATACACTCAAGGTAGTTCTAGAATCATCAGACTGCACG
>CANTFL010000625.1:0-86524 GCA_947650285.1 Hyaloperonospora brassicae
TGGTTGTAAGGACTTTATTCGGCAAGAGCACAACAGAACCCCGAAGGGTAGAACCGCGAAGGGATTGCCCTCACGTACCAGCCCGTTTTGCCTTCTAATCTCGGTGATTGTTGTGTTTGTACGTTGGGGCTGTTGTATTACAGATTCAACAAACTACTATACCACATCAGTATGTACGTCTGACAACCGGACACTCGCATGTGCTTGACAGTTGGCTTGAAATCGTAGACAATTTCTAACGGTGTCTTGTGCTAGATATTAGGTGACGGTAGACGATTATTGACGTAAACAGCCGTCATCGCAACTTCCGCCAATACACACTTGTCTAACTTGGCATGATGGAGAATGCTGCGGCCGATCGCGAAGATAGTTCGAATCGCGCGTTCTACTGTTACGTTGACTTGATATGCATACGGAACCGTGATTTGCTGATCGGTACCTTCGTTTTCTCTGAACACTTGAAGCGAGTTGGTCGCGAAAACGCGAGCTCCATCGTATCGCACAAACTTGGCCTTCTCGTCTAATTGTGAGTCCACCATCACGATGTACTTCATAGTGCGGTCTTCAGTCTCCGACTTCGCTCGTAGGCAAAAACCTTTCATGTATCCGCTGGCCTCCTCCACAATCAGCAGCAAAAACTTGCTGCCAACCAGTAAAACTTGTTCCATTGGCCCGCATATGTCGAAGCAAAGCAGCTCGAACGCGTCAAAATGATGCTCCTCCCGGTTGATTGGAAATTGTTTCTGGGCCATCTTTTCTCGCTGACAACCTCGATATGTGCTCGATCCGCTTGAATTGGCGGGGCTGTTTATTTCTTGACCATGTTGGTGGTGGTCATCTTGCAAAACACCTTGACTGGGCTTAACCCATTCGTGTATGAAGGTAACAATGTTTCCACTTGTCACCGTATTCGCCGATCGCTGTACTATGCGAAACCAACAGAGGCCATCAACGAGATTCTCCGTCGGCACATCGTGGTTCGACTCTTTGCAAGTGACATGCATCTTGATACCATCAAACATCAATCGCAAATTGCTATGTTTGTTGACTTGAGGTACCGAAAGAAGTTCTTGCTCCTGCTTGTTGCTTATAGTGCATTCTTGAGTTTGATCTCTCGATCGTTACCGATTGGCAGGACCACCGGCTGAATGACGGTCTGCACACCCTAGATAGTCGCCTCGTTTCCATCGGCTACCGTGGTCGTTCATCCTCAAGCTTGATCAGGCTTGCAAACTTGGCCTTGTCATGACAAATTTGGCGCGTTGCACCTCTGTCGGCGGCCCACAATGGAGACACATCCTTGTCCGTGGACTCTCCGCACTCCATAGAATCTGCAACTGCCACTCGATCGTAGCTGTTGCCTGCATCATGATGACTTCGATGGACATTGCTAGCCTCGCGTCCACAGACATTACCGCCGCGTCGGTTTCCTTGACTTTCATCCTTCTACTTCGTCCAGCAACTCTCTACCGTGCAACCCGCCCCGCCACAGTAAGTGCACTGATAGGGCTCACGCTCGGTACTGAAGGCCTTGGTTGTGTTATCAGCTTTCACCGTTGTTGTCGTCGTGGTCGTCATCTTCCCGGCTTTCCAATTGACGTTGTGGTAAAGGGAATGCTCGAAAACGGATTCCATATAAGTTGACTGTCGGCGAGCTGGGTGCCGGTGAACTGGGTGTCAGCAAAACCGGAGGCCGGCAAAAATGGAGGTCGGCGAATCGGAGGTCGACAAATCGGAGGTCGGCGAACTTGAAGTAGGCAAATTACAGGTCGGCGAGCCAGATATCGGCCAATTCACGTTCATGGTGCAAAGCACTAGAATGATCGAACGTCAGATTCATCATTTATTTGTATAAAGAACTAAGAGACGGACAGAGAGCCATTCAAACTGGCTCTGCGACACAGCAAAATAGATAAACCAATACAGCACAGATCTTTCTAATTTACTGACACGCGTACACTCACGGTAAGTCTCTGCGCGAGATAGGTTATGCCTGTCGTCGAACCTCGAGATGCATATCCCATAAAAGTTTTGGCTGGTGGCGCCAAGAGATTGGGAAGGCCCTGTTTGGACAACACTCGCTACCAGCGAATGAAATAGCCTCGTCGTCGACGAGCCAGTGACCCAATAGCCGGCACTGTTCGAGTCTTGTCAAGTAACAAGCCGGTGACCTAATGGACGGCACTGTTGAGAGGCTTGTCGAGCAAGCTGGTGGGCCTCAGCTGAGGGCACCGAAAACTTCTAGTCGGTCGGATACTGCGCCCGTGGCCTGTAATCACGCGTGAGCGTCGGCTTCCTCCCTTCAGTGTGAAGTCACAGGGAGTGAAAGGGTTAGAAGCTGCTGAGCTCAGGCAGACTTCTGGCGAAATTGGTTGTAAGGACTTTATTCGGCAAGAGCACAACAGAACCCCGAAGGGTAGAACCGCGAAGGGATTGCCCTCACGTACCAGCCCGTTTTGCCTTCTAATCTCGGTGATTGTTGTGTTTGTACGTTGGGGCTGTTGTATTACAGATTCAACAAACTACTATACCACATCAGTATGTACGTCTGACAACCGGACACTCGCATGTGCTTGACAGTTGGCTTGAAATCGTAGACAATTTCTAACGGTGTCTTGTGCTAGATATTAGGTGACGGTAGACGATTATTGACGTAAACAGCCGTCATCGCAACTTCCGCCAATACACACTTGTCTAACTTGGCATGATGGAGAATGCTGCGGCCGATCGCGAAGATAGTTCGAATCGCGCGTTCTACTGTTACGTTGACTTGATATGCATACGGAACCGTGATTTGCTGATCGGTACCTTCGTTTTCTCTGAACACTTGAAGCGAGTTGGTCGCGAAAACGCGAGCTCCATCGTATCGCACAAACTTGGCCTTCTCGTCTAATTGTGAGTCCACCATCACGATGTACTTCATAGTGCGGTCTTCAGTCTCCGACTTCGCTCGTAGGCAAAAACCTTTCATGTATCCGCTGGCCTCCTCCACAATCAGCAGCAAAAACTTGCTGCCAACCAGTAAAACTTGTTCCATTGGCCCGCATATGTCGAAGCAAAGCAGCTCGAACGCGTCAAAATGATGCTCCTCCCGGTTGATTGGAAATTGTTTCTGGGCCATCTTTTCTCGCTGACAACCTCGATATGTGCTCGATCCGCTTGAATTGGCGGGGCTGTTTATTTCTTGACCATGTTGGTGGTGGTCATCTTGCAAAACACCTTGACTGGGCTTAACCCATTCGTGTATGAAGGTAACAATGTTTCCACTTGTCACCGTATTCGCCGATCGCTGTACTATGCGAAACCAACAGAGGCCATCAACGAGATTCTCCGTCGGCACATCGTGGTTCGACTCTTTGCAAGTGACATGCATCTTGATACCATCAAACATCAATCGCAAATTGCTATGTTTGTTGACTTGAGGTACCGAAAGAAGTTCTTGCTCCTGCTTGTTGCTTATAGTGCATTCTTGAGTTTGATCTCTCGATCGTTACCGATTGGCAGGACCACCGGCTGAATGACGGTCTGCACACCCTAGATAGTCGCCTCGTTTCCATCGGCTACCGTGGTCGTTCATCCTCAAGCTTGATCAGGCTTGCAAACTTGGCCTTGTCATGACAAATTTGGCGCGTTGCACCTCTGTCGGCGGCCCACAATGGAGACACATCCTTGTCCGTGGACTCTCCGCACTCCATAGAATCTGCAACTGCCACTCGATCGTAGCTGTTGCCTGCATCATGATGACTTCAATGGACATTGCTAGCCTCGCGTCCACAGACATTACCGCCGCGTCGGTTTCCTTGACTTTCATCCTTCTACTTCGTCCAGCAACTCTCTACCGTGCAACCCGCCCCGCCACAGTAAGTGCACTGATAGGGCTCACGCTCGGTACTGAAGGCCTTGGTTGTGTTATCAGCTTTCACCGTTGTTGTCGTCGTGGTCGTCATCTTCCCGGCTTTCCAATTGACGTTGTGGTAAAGGGAATGCTCGAAAACGGATTCCATATAAGTTGACTGTCGGCGAGCTGGGTGCCGGTGAACTGGGTGTCAGCAAAACCGGAGGCCGGCAAAAATGGAGGTCGGCGAATCGGAGGTCGACAAATCGGAGGTCGGCGAACTTGAAGTAGGCAAATTACAGGTCGGCGAGCCAGATATCGGCCAATTCACGTTCATGGTGCAAAGCACTAGAATGATCGAACGTCAGATTCATCATTTATTTGTATAAAGAACTAAGAGACGGACAGAGAGCCATTCAAACTGGCTCTGCGACACAGCAAAATAGATAAACCAATACAGCACAGATCTTTCTAATTTACTGACACGCGTACACTCACGGTAAGTCTCTGCGCGAGATAGGTTATGCCTGTCGTCGAACCTCGAGATGCATATCCCATAAAAGTTTTGGCTGGTGGCGCCAAGAGATTGGGAAGGCCCTGTTTGGACAACACTCGCTACCAGCGAATGAAATAGCCTCGTCGTCGACGAGCCAGTGACCCAATAGCCGGCACTGTTCGAGTCTTGTCAAGTAACAAGCCGGTGACCTAATGGACGGCACTGTTGAGAGGCTTGTCGAGCAAGCTGGTGGGCCTCAGCTGAGGGCACCGAAAACTTCTAGTCGGTCGGATACTGCGCCCGTGGCCTGTAATCACGCGTGAGCGTCGGCTTCCTCCCTTCAGTGTGAAGTCACAGGGAGTGAAAGGGTTAGAAGCTGCTGAGCTCAGGCAGACTTCTGGCGAAATTGGTTGTAAGGACTTTATTCGGCAAGAGCACAACAGAACCCCGAAGGGTAGAACCGCGAAGGGATTGCCCTCACGTACCAGCCCGTTTTGCCTTCTAATCTCGGTGATTGTTGTGTTTGTACGTTGGGGCTGTTGTATTACAGATTCAACAAACTACTATACCACATCAGTATGTACGTCTGACAACCGGACACTCGCATGTGCTTGACAGTTGGCTTGAAATCGTAGACAATTTCTAACGGTGTCTTGTGCTAGATATTAGGTGACGGTAGACGATTATTGACGTAAACAGCCGTCATCGCAACTTCCGCCAATACACACTTGTCTAACTTGGCATGATGGAGAATGCTGCGGCCGATCGCGAAGATAGTTCGAATCGCGCGTTCTACTGTTACGTTGACTTGATATGCATACGGAACCGTGATTTGCTGATCGGTACCTTCGTTTTCTCTGAACACTTGAAGCGAGTTGGTCGCGAAAACGCGAGCTCCATCGTATCGCACAAACTTGGCCTTCTCGTCTAATTGTGAGTCCACCATCACGATGTACTTCATAGTGCGGTCTTCAGTCTCCGACTTCGCTCGTAGGCAAAAACCTTTCATGTATCCGCTGGCCTCCTCCACAATCAGCAGCAAAAACTTGCTGCCAACCAGTAAAACTTGTTCCATTGGCCCGCATATGTCGAAGCAAAGCAGCTCGAACGCGTCAAAATGATGCTCCTCCCGGTTGATTGGAAATTGTTTCTGGGCCATCTTTTCTCGCTGACAACCTCGATATGTGCTCGATCCGCTTGAATTGGCGGGGCTGTTTATTTCTTGACCATGTTGGTGGTGGTCATCTTGCAAAACACCTTGACTGGGCTTAACCCATTCGTGTATGAAGGTAACAATGTTTCCACTTGTCACCGTATTCGCCGATCGCTGTACTATGCGAAACCAACAGAGGCCATCAACGAGATTCTCCGTCGGCACATCGTGGTTCGACTCTTTGCAAGTGACATGCATCTTGATACCATCAAACATCAATCGCAAATTGCTATGTTTGTTGACTTGAGGTACCGAAAGAAGTTCTTGCTCCTGCTTGTTGCTTATAGTGCATTCTTGAGTTTGATCTCTCGATCGTTACCGATTGGCAGGACCACCGGCTGAATGACGGTCTGCACACCCTAGATAGTCGCCTCGTTTCCATCGGCTACCGTGGTCGTTCATCCTCAAGCTTGATCAGGCTTGCAAACTTGGCCTTGTCATGACAAATTTGGCGCGTTGCACCTCTGTCGGCGGCCCACAATGGAGACACATCCTTGTCCGTGGACTCTCCGCACTCCATAGAATCTGCAACTGCCACTCGATCGTAGCTGTTGCCTGCATCATGATGACTTCAATGGACATTGCTAGCCTCGCGTCCACAGACATTACCGCCGCGTCGGTTTCCTTGACTTTCATCCTTCTACTTCGTCCAGCAACTCTCTACCGTGCAACCCGCCCCGCCACAGTAAGTGCACTGATAGGGCTCACGCTCGGTACTGAAGGCCTTGGTTGTGTTATCAGCTTTCACCGTTGTTGTCGTCGTGGTCGTCATCTTCCCGGCTTTCCAATTGACGTTGTGGTAAAGGGAATGCTCGAAAACGGATTCCATATAAGTTGACTGTCGGCGAGCTGGGTGCCGGTGAACTGGGTGTCAGCAAAACCGGAGGCCGGCAAAAATGGAGGTCGGCGAATCGGAGGTCGACAAATCGGAGGTCGGCGAACTTGAAGTAGGCAAATTACAGGTCGGCGAGCCAGATATCGGCCAATTCACGTTCATGGTGCAAAGCACTAGAATGATCGAACGTCAGATTCATCATTTATTTGTATAAAGAACTAAGAGACGGACAGAGAGCCATTCAAACTGGCTCTGCGACACAGCAAAATAGATAAACCAATACAGCACAGATCTTTCTAATTTACTGACACGCGTACACTCACGGTAAGTCTCTGCGCGAGATAGGTTATGCCTGTCGTCGAACCTCGAGATGCATATCCCATAAAAGTTTTGGCTGGTGGCGCCAAGAGATTGGGAAGGCCCTGTTTGGACAACACTCGCTACCAGCGAATGAAAGAGCCTCGTCGTCGACGAGCCAGTGACCCAATAGCCGGCACTGTTCGAGTCTTGTCAAGTAACAAGCCGGTGACCTAATGGACGGCACTGTTGAGAGGCTTGTCGAGCAAGCTGGTGGGCCTCAGCTGAGGGCACCGAAAACTTCTAGTCGGTCGGATACTGCGCCCGTGGCCTGTAATCACGCGTGAGCGTCGGCTTCCTCCCTTCAGTGTGAAGTCACAGGGAGTGAAAGGGTTAGAAGCTGCTGAGCTCAGGCAGACTTCTGGCGAAATTGGTTGTAAGGACTTTATTCGGCAAGAGCACAACTGAACCCCGAAGGGTAGAACCGCGAAGGGATTGCCCTCACGTACCAGCCCGTTTTGCCTTCTAATCTCGGTGATTGTTGTGTTTGTACGTTGGGGCTGTTGTATTACAGATTCAACAAACTACTATACCACATCAGTATGTACGTCTGACAACCGGACACTCGCATGTGCTTGACAGTTGGCTTGAAATCGTAGACAATTTCTAACGGTGTCTTGTGCTAGATATTAGGTGACGGTAGACGATTATTGACGTAAACAGCCGTCATCGCAACTTCCGCCAATACACACTTGTCTAACTTGGCATGATGGAGAATGCTGCGGCCGATCGCGAAGATAGCTCGAATCGCGCGTTCTACTGTTACGTTGACTTGATATGCATACGGAACCGTGATTTGCTGATCGGTACCTTCGTTTTCTCTGAACACTTGAAGCGAGTTGGTCGCGAAAACGCGAGCTCCATCGTATCGCACAAACTTGGCCTTCTCGTCTAATTGTGAGTCCACCATCACGATGTACTTCATAGTGCGGTCTTCAGTCTCCGACTTCGCTCGTAGGCAAAAACCTTTCATGTATCCGCTGGCCTCCTCCACAATCAGCAGCAAAAACTTGCTGCCACCCAGTAAAACTTGTTCCATTGGCCCGCATATGTCGAAGCAAAGCAGCTCGAACGCGTCAAAATGATGCTCCTCCCGGTTGATTGGAAATTGTTTCTGGGCCATCTTTTCTCGCTGACAACCTCGATATGTGCTCGATCCGCTTGAATTGGCGGGGCTGTTTATTTCTTGACCATGTTGGTGGTGGTCATCTTGCAAAACACCTTGACTGGGCTTAACCCATTCGTGTATGAAGGTAACAATGTTTCCACTTGTCACCGTATTCGCCGATCGCTGTACTATGCGAAACCAACAGAGGCCATCAACGAGATTCTCCGTCGGCACATCGTGGTTCGACTCTTTGCAAGTGACATGCATCTTGATACCATCAAACATCAATCGCAAATTGCTATGTTTGTTGACTTGAGGTACCGAAAGAAGTTCTTGCTCCTGCTTGTTGCTTATAGTGCATTCTTGAGTTTGATCTCTCGATCGTTACCGATTGGCAGGACCACCGGCTGAATGACGGTCTGCACACCCTAGATAGTCGCCTCGTTTCCATCGGCTACCGTGGTCGTTCATCCTCAAGCTTGATCAGGCTTGCAAACTTGGCCTTGTCATGACAAATTTGGCGCGTTGCACCTCTGTCGGCGGCCCACAATGGAGACACATCCTTGTCCGTGGACTCTCCGCACTCCATAGAATCTGCAACTGCCACTCGATCGTAGCTGTTGCCTGCATCATGATGACTTCAATGGACATTGCTAGCCTCGCGTCCACAGACATTACCGCCGCGTCGGTTTCCTTGACTTTCATCCTTCTACTTCGTCCAGCAACTCTCTACCGTGCAACCCGCCCCGCCACAGTAAGTGCACTGATAGGGCTCACGCTCGGTACTGAAGGCCTTGGTTGTGTTATCAGCTTTCACCGTTGTTGTCGTCGTGGTCGTCATCTTCCCGGCTTTCCAATTGACGTTGTGGTAAAGGGAATGCTCGAAAACGGATTCCATATAAGTTGACTGTCGGCGAGCTGGGTGCCGGTGAACTGGGTGTCAGTAAAACCGGAGGCCGGCAAAAATGGAGGTCGGCGAATCGGAGGTCGACAAATCGGAGGTCGGCGAACTTGAAGTAGGCAAATTACAGGTCGGCGAGCCAGATATCGGCCAATTCACGTTCATGGTGCAAAGCACTAGAATGATCGAACGTCAGATTCATCATTTATTTGTATAAAGAACTAAGAGACGGACAGAGAGCCATTCAAACTGGCTCTGCGACACAGCAAAATAGATAAACCAATACAGCACAGATCTTTCTAATTTACTGACACGCGTACACTCACGGTAAGTCTCTGCGCGAGATAGGTTATGCCTGTCGTCGAACCTCGAGATGCATATCCCATAAAAGTTTTGGCTGGTGGCGCCAAGAGATTGGGAAGGCCCTGTTTGGACAACACTCGCTACCAGCGAATGAAAGAGCCTCGTCGTCGACGAGCCAGTGACCCAATAGCCGGCACTGTTCGAGTCTTGTCAAGTAACAAGCCGGTGACCTAATAGACGGCACTGTTGAGAGGCTTGTCGAGCAAGCTGGTGGGCCTCAGCTGAGGGCACCGAAAACTTCTAGTCGGTCGGATACTGCGCCCGTGGCCTGTAATCACGCGTGAGCGTCGGCTTCCTCCCTTCAGTGTGAAGTCACAGGGAGTGAAAGGGTTAGAAGCTGCTGAGCTCAGGCAGACTTCTGGCGAAATTGGTTGTAAGGACTTTATTCGGCAAGAGCACAACTGAACCCCGAAGGGGAGAACCGCGAAGGGATTGCCCTCACGTACCAGCCCGTTTTGCCTTCTAATCTCGGTGATTGTTGTGTTTGTACGTTGGGGCTGTTGTATTACAGATTCAACAAACTACTATACCACATCAGTATGTACGTCTGACAACCGGACACTCGCATGTGCTTGACAGTTGGCTTGAAATCGTAGACAATTTCTAACGGTGTCTTGTGCTAGATATTAGGTGACGGTAGACGATTATTGACGTAAACAGCCGTCATCGCAACTTCCGCCAATACACACTTGTCTAACTTGGCATGATGGAGAATGCTGCGGCCGATCGCGAAGATAGTTCGAATCGCGCGTTCTACTGTTACGTTGACTTGATATGCATACGGAACCGTGATTTGCTGATCGGTACCTTCGTTTTCTCTGAACACTTGAAGCGAGTTGGTCGCGAAAACGCGAGCTCCATCGTATCGCACAAACTTGGCCTTCTCGTCTAATTGTGAGTCCACCATCACGATGTACTTCATAGTGCGGTCTTCAGTCTCCGACTTCGCTCGTAGGCAAAAACCTTTCATGTATCCGCTGGCCTCCTCCACAATCAGCAGCAAAAACTTGCTGCCACCCAGTAAAACTTGTTCCATTGGCCCGCATATGTCGAAGCAAAGCAGCTCGAACGCGTCAAAATGATGCTCCTCCCGGTTGATTGGAAATTGTTTCTGGGCCATCTTTTCTCGCTGACAACCTCGATATGTGCTCGATCCGCTTGAATTGGCGGGGCTGTTTATTTCTTGACCATGTTGGTGGTGGTCATCTTGCAAAACACCTTGACTGGGCTTAACCCATTCGTGTATGAAGGTAACAATGTTTCCACTTGTCACCGTATTCGCCGATCGCTGTACTATGCGAAACCAACAGAGGCCATCAACGAGATTCTCCGTCGGCACATCGTGGTTCGACTCTTTGCAAGTGACATGCATCTTGATACCATCAAACATCAATCGCAAATTGCTATGTTTGTTGACTTGAGGTACCGAAAGAAGTTCTTGCTCCTGCTTGTTGCTTATAGTGCATTCTTGAGTTTGATCTCTCGATCGTTACCGATTGGCAGGACCACCGGCTGAATGACGGTCTGCACACCCTAGATAGTCGCCTCGTTTCCATCGGCTACCGTGGTCGTTCATCCTCAAGCTTGATCAGGCTTGCAAACTTGGCCTTGTCATGACAAATTTGGCGCGTTGCACCTCTGTCGGCGGCCCACAATGGAGACACATCCTTGTCCGTGGACTCTCCGCACTCCATAGAATCTGCAACTGCCACTCGATCGTAGCTGTTGCCTGCATCATGATGACTTCAATGGACATTGCTAGCCTCGCGTCCACAGACATTACCGCCGCGTCGGTTTCCTTGACTTTCATCCTTCTACTTCGTCCAGCAACTCTCTACCGTGCAACCCGCCCCGCCACAGTAAGTGCACTGATAGGGCTCACGCTCGGTACTGAAGGCCTTGGTTGTGTTATCAGCTTTCACCGTTGTTGTCGTCGTGGTCGTCATCTTCCCGGCTTTCCAATTGACGTTGTGGTAAAGGGAATGCTCGAAAACGGATTCCATATAAGTTGACTGTCGGCGAGCTGGGTGCCGGTGAACTGGGTGTCAGTAAAACCGGAGGCCGGCAAAAATGGAGGTCGGCGAATCGGAGGTCGACAAATCGGAGGTCGGCGAACTTGAAGTAGGCAAATTACAGGTCGGCGAGCCAGATATCGGCCAATTCACGTTCATGGTGCAAAGCACTAGAATGATCGAACGTCAGATTCATCATTTATTTGTATAAAGAACTAAGAGACGGACAGAGAGCCATTCAAACTGGCTCTGCGACACAGCAAAATAGATAAACCAATACAGCACAGATCTTTCTAATTTACTGACACGCGTACACTCACGGTAAGTCTCTGCGCGAGATAGGTTATGCCTGTCGTCGAACCTCGAGATGCATATCCCATAAAAGTTTTGGCTGGTGGCGCCAAGAGATTGGGAAGGCCCTGTTTGGACAACACTCGCTACCAGCGAATGAAAGAGCCTCGTCGTCGACGAGCCAGTGACCCAATAGCCGGCACTGTTCGAGTCTTGTCAAGTAACAAGCCGGTGACCTAATAGACGGCACTGTTGAGAGGCTTGTCGAGCAAGCTGGTGGGCCTCAGCTGAGGGCACCGAAAACTTCTAGTCGGTCGGATACTGCGCCCGTGGCCTGTAATCACGCGTGAGCGTCGGCTTCCTCCCTTCAGTGTGAAGTCACAGGGAGTGAAAGGGTTAGAAGCTGCTGAGCTCAGGCAGACTTCTGGCGAAATTGGTTGTAAGGACTTTATTCGGCAAGAGCACAACTGAACCCCGAAGGGGAGAACCGCGAAGGGATTGCCCTCACGTACCAGCCCGTTTTGCCTTCTAATCTCGGTGATTGTTGTGTTTGTACGTTGGGGCTGTTGTATTACAGATTCAACAAACTACTATACCACATCAGTATGTACGTCTGACAACCGGACACTCGCATGTGCTTGACAGTTGGCTTGAAATCGTAGACAATTTCTAACGGTGTCTTGTGCTAGATATTAGGTGACGGTAGACGATTATTGACGTAAACAGCCGTCATCGCAACTTCCGCCAATACACACTTGTCTAACTTGGCATGATGGAGAATGCTGCGGCCGATCGCGAAGATAGCTCGAATCGCGCGTTCTACTGTTACGTTGACTTGATATGTATACGGAACCGTGATTTGCTGCTCGGTACCTTCGTTTTCTCTGAACACTTGAAGCGAGTTGGTCGCGAAAACGCGAGCTCCATCGTATCGCACAAACTTGGCCTTCTCGTCTAATTGTGAGTCCACCATCACGATGTACTTCATAGTGCGGTCTTCAGTCTCCGACTTCGCTCGTAGGCAAAAACCTTTCATGTATCCGCTGGCCTCCTCCACAATCAGCAGCAAAAACTTGCTGCCACCCAGTAAAACTTGTTCCATTGGCCCGCATATGTCGAAGCAAAGCAGCTCGAACGCGTCAAAATGATGCTCCTCCCGGTTGATTGGAAATTGTTTCTGGGCCATCTTTTCTCGCTGACAACCTCGATATGTGCTCGATCCGCTTGAATTGGCGGGGCTGTTTATTTCTTGACCATGTTGGTGGTGGTCATCTTGCAAAACACCTTGACTGGGCTTAACCCATTCGTGTATGAAGGTAACAATGTTTCCACTTGTCACCGTATTCGCCGATCGCTGTACTATGCGAAACCAACAGAGGCCATCAACGAGATTCTCCGTCGGCACATCGTGGTTCGAGTCTTTGCAAGTGACATGCATCTTGATACCATCAAACATCAATCGCAAATTGCTATGTTTGTTGACTTGAGGTACCGAAAGAAGTTCTTGCTCCTGCTTGTTGCTTATAGTGCATTCTTGAGTTTGATCTCTCGATCGTTACCGGTTGGCAGGACCACCGGCTGAATGACGGTCTGCACACCCTAGATAGTCGCCTCGTTTCCATCGGCTACCGTGGTCGTTCATCCTCAAGCTTGATCAGGCTTGCAAACTTGGCCTTGTCATGACAAATTTGGCGCGTTGCACCTCTGTCGGCGGCCCACAATGGAGACACATCCTTGTCCGTGGACTCTCCGCACTCCATAGAATCTGCAACTGCCACTCGATCGTAGCTGTTGCCTGCATCATGATGACTTCAATGGACATTGCTAGCCTCGCGTCCACAGACATTACCGCCGCGTCGGTTTCCTTGACTTTCATCCTTCTACTTCGTCCAGCAACTCTCTACCGTGCAACCCGCCCCGCCACAGTAAGTGCACTGATAGGGCTCACGCTCGGTACTGAAGGCCTTGGTTGTGTTATCAGCTTTCACCGTTGTTGTCGTCGTGGTCGTCATCTTCCCGGCTTTCCAATTGACGTTGTGGTAAAGGGAATGCTCGAAAACGGATTCCATATAAGTTGACTGTCGGCGAGCTGGGTGTCGGTGAACTGGGTGTCAGTAAAACCGGAGGCCGGCAAAAATGGAGGTTGGCGAATCAGAGGTCGACAAATCGAAGGTCGGCGAACTTGAGGTCGGCGAATCGGAGGTCGACAAATCGGAGGTCGGCGAACTTGAAGCAGGCAAATTACAGGTCGGCGAGCCAGATATCGGCCAATTCACGTTCATGATGCAAAGCACTAGAATGATCGAACGTCAGATTCATCATTTATTTGTATAAAGAACAAAGAAAAGGATAGAGAGTCATTCAAACTGGCTCTGCGACACAGCAAAAGAGATTAAACCAATACAGTGCAGATCTTTCTAATTTACTGACACGCGTACACTCACGGTAAGTCTCTGCGCGAGATAGGTTATGCCTGTCGTCGAACCTCGAGATGCATATCCCATAAAAGTTTTGGCTGGTGGCGCCAAGAGATTGGGAAGGCCCTGTTTGGACAACACTCGCTACCAGCGAATGAAAGAGCCTCGTCGTCGACGAGCCAGTGACCCAATAGCCGGCACTGTTCGAGTCTTGTCAAGTAACAAGCCGGTGACCTAATAGACGGCACTGGTGAGAGGCTTGTCGAGCGACAAGATGGTGGGCCTCAGCTGAGGGCACCGAAAACTTCTAGTCGGTCGGATACTGCGCCCGTGGCCTGTAATCACGCGTGAGCGTCGGCTTCCTCCCTTCAGTGTGAAGTCACAGGGAGTGAAAGGGTTAGAAGCTGCTGAGCTCAGGCAGACTTCTGGAGAAATTGGTTGTAAGGACTTTATTCGGCAAGAGCACAACTGAACCCCGAAGGGGCAGAACCGCGAGGGGATTGCCCTCACGTACCAGCCCGTTTTGCCTTCTAATCTCGGTGATTGTTGTGTTTGTACGTTGGGGCTGTTGTATTACAGATTCAACGAACTACTATACCACATCAGTATGTACGTCTGACAACCGGACACTCGCATGTGCTTGACAGTTGGCTTGAAATCGTAGACAATTTCTAACGGTGTCTTGTGCTAGATATTAGGTGACGGTAGACGATTATTGACGTAAACAGCCGTCATCGCAACTTCCGCCAATACACACTTGTCTAACTTGGCATGATGGAGAATGCTGCGGCCGATCGTGAAGATAGTTCGAATCGCGCGTTCTGCTGTTACGTTGACTTGATATGTATACGGAACCGTGATTTGCTGCTCGGTACCTTCGTTTTCTCTGAACACTTGAAGCGAGTTGGTCGCGAACACGCGAGCACCATCGTATCGCACAAACTTGGCCTTCTCGTCTGATTGCGAGTCCACCATCACGATGTACTTCATAGTGCGGTCTTCAGTCTCCGACTTCGCTCGTAGGCAAAACCCTTTCATGTATCCGCTGGCCTCCACCACAATCAGCAGCAAAAACTTGCTGCCACCCAGTAAAACCCGTTCCATTGGCCCGCATATGTCGAAGCAAAGCAGCTCGAACGCGTCAAAATGATGCTCCTCCCGGTTGATTGGAAATTGTTTCTGGGCCATCTTTTCTCGCTGACAACCTCGATATGTGCTCGATCCGCTTGAATTGGCGGGGCTGTTTATTTCTTGACCATGTTGGTGGTGATCATCTTGCAAAACACCTTGACTGGGCTTAACCCATTCGTGTATGAAGGTAACAATGTTTCCACTTGTCACCGTATTTGCCGATCGCTGTACTATGCGAAACCAACAGAGGCCATCAACGAGATTCTCCGTCGGCACATCGTGGTTCGAGTCTTTGCAAGTGACATGCATCTTGATACCATCAAACATCAATCGCAAATTGCTATGTTTGTTGACTTGAGGTACCGAAAGAAGTTCTTGCTCCTGCTTGGTGCTTATAGTGCATTCTTGAGTTTGATCTCTCGATCGTTACCGGTTGGCAGGACCACCGGCTGAATGACGGTCTGCACACCCTAGATAGTCGCCTCGTTTCCATCGGCTACCCGTGGTCGTTCATCCTCAAGCTTGATCAGGCTTGCAAACTTGGCCTTGTCATGACAAATTTGGCGCGTTGCACCTCTGTCGGCGGCCCACAATGGAGACACATCCTTGTCCGTGGACTCTCCGCACTCCATAGAATCTGCAACTGCCACTCGATCGTAGCTGTTGCCTGCATCATGATGACTTCAATGGACATTGCTAGCCTCGCGTCCACAGACATTACCGCCGCGTCGGTTTCCTTGACTTTCATCCTTCTACTTCGTCCAGCAACTCTCTACCGTGCAACCCGCCCCGCCACAGTAAGTGCACTGATAGGGCTCACGCTCGGTACTGAAGGCCTTGGTTGTGTTATCAGCTTTCACCGTTGTTGTCGTCGTGGTCGTCATCTTCCCGGCTTTCCAATTGACGTTGTGGTAAAGGGAATGCTCGAAAACGGATTTCATATAAGTTGACTGTCGGCGAGCTGGGTGTCGGTGAACTGGGTGTCAGTAAAACCGGAGGCCAGCAAAAATGGAGGTTGGCGAATCAGAGGTCGACAAATCGAAGGTCGGCGAACTTGAGGTCGGCGAATCGGAGGTCGACAAATCGGAGGTCGGCGAACTTGAAGCAGGCAAATTACAGGTCGGCGAGCCAGATATCGGCCAATTCACGTTCATGATGCAAAGCACTAGAATGATCGAACGTCAGATTCATCATTTATTTGTATAAAGAACAAAGGAAAGGATAGAGAGTCATTCAAACTGGCTCTGCGACACAGCAAAAGAGATTAAACAATACAGTGCAGATCTTTCTAATTTACTGACACGCGTACACTTACGGTAAGTCTCTGCGCGAGAAAGGTTATGCCTGTCGTCGAACCTCGAGATGCATATCCCATAAAAGTTTTGGCTGGTGGCGCCAAGAGATTGGGAAGGCCCTGTTTGGACAACACTCGCTACCAGCGAATGAAAGAGCCTCGTCGTCGACGAGCCAGTGACCCAATAGCCGGCACTGTTCGAGTCTTGTCAAGTAACAAGCCGGTGACCTAATAGACGGCACTGGTGAGAGGCTTGTCGAGCGACAAGATGGTGGGCCTCAGCTGAGGGCACCGAAAACTTCTAGTCGGTCGGATACTGCGCCCGTGGCCTGTAATCACGCGTGAGCGTCGGCTTCCTCCCTTCAGTGTGAAGTCACAGGGAGTGAAAGGGTTAGAAGCTGCTGAGCTCAGGCAGACTTCTGGAGAAATTGGTTGTAAGGACTTTATTCGGCAAGAGCACAACTGAACCCCGAAGGGGAGAACCGCGAAGGGATTACCCTCACGCACCAGCCCGTTTTGCCTTCTAATCTCGGTGATTGTTGTGTTTGTACGTTGGGGCTGTTGTATTACAGATTCAACAAACTACTATACCACATCAGTATGTACGTCTGACAACCGGACACTCGCATGTGCTTGACAGTTGGCTTGAAATCGTAGACAATTTCTAACGGTGTCTTGTGCTAGATATTAGGTGACGGTAGACGATTATTGACGTAAACAGCCGTCATCGCAACTTCCGCCAATACACACTTGTCTAACTTGGCATGATGGAGAATGCTGCGGCCGATCGCGAAGATAGCTCGAATCGCGCGTTCTGCTGTTACGTTGACTTGATATGTATACGGAACCGTGATTTGCTGCTCGGTACCTTCGTTTTCTCTGAACACTTGAAGCGAGTTGGTCGCGAAAACGCGAGCACCATCGTATCGCACAAACTTGGCCTTCTCGTCTGATTGCGAGTCCACCATCACGATGTACTTCATAGTGCAGTCTTCAGTCTCCGACTTCGCTCGTAGGCAAAACCCTTTCATGTATCCGCTGGCCTCCACCACAATCAGCAGCAAAAACTTGCTACCACCCAGTAAAACCGTTTCATTGGCCCGCATATGTCGAAGCAAAGCAGCTCGAACGCGTCAAAATGATGCTCCTTCCGGTTGATTGGAAATTGTTTCTGGGCCATCTTTTCTCGCTGACAACCTCGATATGTGCTCTATCCGCTTGGATTGGCGGGGCTGTTTATTTCTTGACCATGTTGGTGGTGATCATCTTGCAAAACACCTTGACTGGGCTTAACCCATTCGTGTATGAAGGTAACAATGTTTCCACTTGTCACCGTATTTGCCGATCGCTGTACTATGCGAAACCAACAAAGGCCATCAACGAGATTCTCCGTCGGCACATCGTGGTTCGAGTCTTTGCAAGTGACATGCATCTTGATACCATCAAACATCAATCGCAAATTGCTATGTTTGTTGACTTGAGGTACCGAAAGAAGTTCTTGCTCCTGCTTGGTGCTTATAGTGCATTCTTGAGTTTGATCTCTCGATCGTTACCTGTTGGCAGGACCGCCGGCTGAATGACGGTCTGCACACCCTAGATAGTCGCCTCGTTTCCATCGGCTACCGTGGTCGTTCATCCTCAAGCTTGACCAGGCTTGCAAACTTGGCCTTTTCATGACAAATTTGGCGCGTTGCACCTCTGTCGGCGTCCCACAATGGAGACACATCCTTGTCCATGGACTCTCCGCACTCCATAGAATCTGCAACTGCCACTCGATCGTAGCTGTTGCCTGCATCATGATGACTTCAATGGACATTGCTAGCCTCGCGTCCACAGACATTACCGCCGCGTCGGTTTCCTTGACTTTCATCCTTCTACTTCGTCCAGCAACTCTCTACCGTGCAACCCGCCCCGCCACAGTAAGTGCACTGATAGGGCTCACGCTCGGTACTGAAGGCCTTCGTTGTGTTATCAGCTTTCACCGTTGTTGTCGTCGTGGTCGTCATCTTCCCGGCTTTCCAATTGACGTTGTGGTAAAGGGAATGCTCGAAAACGGATTTCATATAAGTTGACTGTCGGCGAGCTGGGTGTCGGTGAACTGGGTGTCAGTAAAACCGGAGGCCAGCAAAAATGGAGGTTGGCGAATCAGAGGTCGACAAATCGAAGGTCGGCGAACTTGAGGTCGGCGAATCGGAGGTCGACAAATCGGAGGTCGGCGAACTTGAAGCAGGCAAATTACAGGTCGGCGAGCCAGATATCGGCCAATTCACGTTCATGATGCAAAGCACTAGAATGATCGAACGTCAGATTCATCATTTATTTGTATAAAGAACAAAGGAAAGGATAGAGAGTCATTCAAACTGGCTCTGCGACACAGCAAAAGAGATTAAACAATACAGTGCAGATCTTTCTAATTTACTGACACGCGTACACTCACGGTAAGTCTCTGCGCGAGAAAGGTTATGCCTGTCGTCGAACCTCGAGATGCATATCCCATAAAAGTTTTGGCTGGTGGCGCCAAGAGATTGGGAAGGCCCTGTTTGGACAACACTCGCTACCAGCGAATGAAAGAGCCTCGTCGTCGACGAGCCAGTGACCCAATAGCCGGCACTGTTCGAGTCTTGTCAAGTAACAAGCCGGTGACCTAATAGACGGCACTGGTGAGAGGCTTGTCGAGCGACAAGATGGTGGGCCTCAGCTGAGGGCACCGAAAACTTCTAGTCGGTCGGATACTGCGCCCGTGGCCTGTAATCACGCGTGAGCGTCGGCTTCCTCCCTTCAGTGTGAAGTCACAGGGAGTGAAAGGGTTAGAAGCTGCTGAGCTCAGGCAGACTTCTGGAGAAATTGGTTGTAAGGACTTTATTCGGCAAGAGCACAACTGAACCCCGAAGGGGCGAACCGCGAGGAGATTGCCCTCACGTACCAGCCCGTTTTGCCTTCTAATCTCGGTGACTGTTGTGTTTGTACGTTGGGGCTGTTGTATTACAGATTCAACAAACTACTATACCACATCAGTATGTACGTCTGACAACCGGACACTCGCATGTGCTTGACAGTTGGCTTGAAATCGTAGACAATTTCTAACGGTGTCTTGTGCTAGACATTAGGTGACGGTAGACGATTATTGACGTAAACAGCCGTCATCGCAACTTCCGCCAATACACACTTGTCTAACTTGGCATGATGGAGAATGCTGCGGCCGATCGTGAAGATAGCTCGAATCGCGCGTTCTGCTGTTACGTTGACTTGATATGTATACGGAACCGTGATTTGCTGCTCGGTACCTTCGTTTTCTCTGAACACTTGAAGCGAGTTGGTCGCGAAAACGCGAGCACCATCGTATCGCACAAACTTGGCCTTCTCGTCTGATTGCGAGTCCACCATCACGATGTACTTCATAGTGCAGTCTTCAGTCTCCGACTTCGCTCGTAGGCAAAACCCTTTCATGTATCCGCTGGCCTCCACCACAATCAGCAGCAAAAACTTGCTACCACCCAGTAAAAACAGTTTTATTGGCCCGCATATGTCGAAGCAAAGCAGCTCGAACGCGTCAAAATGATGCTCCTTCCGGTTGATTGGAAATTGTTTCTGGGCCATCTTTTCTCGCTGACAACCTCGATATGTGCTCTATCCGCTTGGATTGGCGGGGCTGTTTATTTCTTGACCATGTTGGTGGTGATCATCTTGCAAAACACCTTGACTGGGCTTAACCCATTCGTGTATGAAGGTAACAATGTTTCCACTTGTCACCGTATTTGCCGATCGCTGTACTATGCGAAACCAACAAAGGCCATCAACGAGATTCTCCGTCGGCACATCGTGGTTCGAGTCTTTGCAAGTGACATGCATCTTGATACCATCAAACATCAATCGCAAATTGCTATGTTTGTTGACTTGAGGTACCGAAAGAAGTTCTTGCTCCTGCTTGGTGCTTATAGTGCATTCTTGAGTTTGATCTCTCGATCGTTACCTGTTGGCAGGACCGCCGGCTGAATGACGGTCTGCACACCCTAGATAGTCGCCTCGTTTCCATCGGCTACCGTGGTCGTTCATCCTCAAGCTTGACCAGGCTTGCAAACTTGGCCTTTTCATGACAAATTTGGCGCGTTGCACCTCTGTCGGCGTCCCACAATGGAGACACATCCTTGTCCATGGACTCTCCGCACTCCATAGAATCTGCAACTGCCACTCGATCGTAGCTGTTGCCTGCATACCCCCCACATTACCGCCGCGTCGGTTTCCTTGACTTTCATCCTTCTACTTCGTCCAGCAACTCTCTACCGTGCAACCCGCCCCGCCACAGTAAGTGCACTGATAGGGCTCACGCTCAGTACTGAAGGCCTTCGTTGTGTTATCAGCTTTCACCGTTGTTGTCGTCGTGGTCGTCATCTTCCCGGCTTTCCAATTGACGTTGTGGTAAAGGGAATGCTCGAAAACGGATTTCATATAAGTTGACTGTCGGCGAGCTGGGTGTCGGTGAACTGGGTGTCAGTAAAACCGGAGGCCAGCAAAAATGGAGGTTGGCGAATCAGAGGTCGACAAATCGAAGGTCGGCGAACTTGAGGTCGGCGAATCGGAGGTCGACAAATCGGAGGTCGGCGAACTTGAAGCAGGCAAATTACAGGTCGGCGAGCCAGATATCGGCCAATTCACGTTCATGATGCAAAGCACTAGAATGATCGAACGTCAGATTCATCATTTATTTGTATAAAGAACAAAGGAAAGGATAGAGAGTCATTCAAACTGGCTCTGCGACACAGCAAAAGAGATTAAACAATACAGTGCAGATCTTTCTAATTTACTGACACGCGTACACTTACGGTAAGTCTCTGCGCGAGAAAGGTTATGCCTGTCGTCGAACCTCGAGATGCATATCCCATAAAAGTTTTGGCTGGTGGCGCCAAGAGATTGGGAAGGCCCTGTTTTTGGACAACACTCGCTACCAGCGAATGAAAGAGCCTCGTCGTCGACGAGCCAGTGACCCAATAGCCGGCACTGTTCGAGTCTTGTCAAGTAACAAGCCGGTGACCTAATAGACGGCACTGGTGAGAGGCTTGTCGAGCGACAAGATGGTGGGCCTCAGCTGAGGGCACCGAAAACGTCTAGTCGGTCGGATACTGCGCCCGTGGCCTGTAATCACGCGTGAGCGTCGGCTTCCTCCCTTCAGTGTGAAGTCACAGGGAGTGAAAGGGTTAGAAGCTGCTGAGCTCAGGCAGACTTCTGGAGAAATTGGTTGTAAGGACTTTATTCGGCGAGAGCACAACTGAACCCCGAAGGGGCGAACCGCGAGGAGATTGCCCTCACGTACCAGCCCGTTTTGCCTTCTAATCTCGGTGACTGTTATGTTTGTACGTTGGGGCTGTTGTATTACAGATTCAACGAACTACTACACCACATCAGTATGTACGTCTGACAACCGGACACTCGCATGTGCTTGACAGTTGGCTTGAAATCGTAGACAATTTCTAACGGTGTCTTGTGCTAGATATTAGGTGGCGGTAGACGATTATTGACGTAAACAGCCGTCATCGCAACTTCCGACAATACATACTTGTCTAACTTGGCATGATGGAGAATGCTGCGGCCGATCGCTAAGATAGCTCGAATCGCGCGTTCTGCTGTTACGTTGAATTGATATGTATACGGAACCGTGATTTGCTGCTCGGTATCTTCGTTTTCTCTGAACACTTGAAGCGAGTTGGTCGCGAAAACGCGAGCACCATCGTATCGCACAAACTTGGCCTTCTCGTCTGATTGCGAGTCCACCATCACGATGTACTTCATAGTGCAGTCTTCAGTCTCCGACTTCGCTCGTAGGCAAAACCCTTTCATGTATCCGCTGGCCTCCACCACAATCAGCAGCAACAACTTGCTGCCACCCAGTAAAAACCGTTCCATTGGCCCACATATGTCGAAGCGAAGCAGCTCGAACGCGTCAAAATGATGCTCCTTCCGGTTGCTTGGAAATTGTTTCTGGGCCATCTTTTCTCGCTGACAACCTCGATATGTGCTCTATCCGCTTGAATTGGCGGGGCTGTTCATTTCTTGATCATGTTGGTGGTGATCATCTTGCAAATCACCTTGTTTGGGCTTCACCCGTTCGCGTATGGAAGAACCGTCTGCACACCCTAGATAGCCGCCTCGTTTCCATCGGCTACCGTGGTCGTTCATCCTCAAGCTTGATTAGGCTTGCAAACTTGGCCTTGTCATGACAAATTTGGCGCGTTGCACCTCTGTCGGTGGCCCGCAATGGAGACACATCCTTGTCCGTGGACGCTCCGCACTCCATAGAATCTGCAACTGCCACTCGATCGTAGCTGTTGCCTGCATTCTACTGCCTGCAATGGACAGATTTAAATAACTGCTATTTCACAGTTGTATCACCGGCCTAGTCGCGTCGAAAGGTGGGTGCAGTCCGTTCTATTATTACCAAGCGATCAGCCAAGTCATTTAAGAAGTTTAAGGCCTTGAACGCTTCCGCACGATCATGTAGATCCTAAGTGGCCATTACACCTGCTGCCCCAACCGCATTACCTTTTAGGATGAGAACTCGCCGGTCTTTCGCAACTGTGTCCTAATTACCATCCGCCGCCGTTCCACACCTAAGCTGCTTTAACTGTTGTCCTGTCGGCATCATCGCGCCCAATTCGTCGAGTGAAGCCGTATTTGACGTGGCGTCATCGACATCGCCGACCGCCTTCGTTGTTGCTGCATTTGCGTGTTCTGTCGTCCCCACTATCCGGTCGTCTGTTAGGGCTTTATTTAAAAGAATTTTTTTCCTACTTCCATCACCCGATTTAGTTTCTGTTCAAGCCTCCTCGGCGGACGTCCCTTCTGTCTCGACCAGCGCGTATTTAAAACGCCCATCGAAGAAGAATAACAAATCTTCCTTCACCCCACCGACTCCATCTGTTGTTATCATTGCTATCAACGCCTCAGCTGCTTCCACCGATGGACGACCCAGCAGTTCACCGAAGAAGAAGAAACGAATTCAGCGGTTCAGAGCTAGCCACAAACTTCAACAATTGGAGTAGCAGCCACTTTTTCGTCGACACCACCGCATTTGTTTGTATCGAGTGATGCCGGGTCCAAGTCCCCGTCACCACCGGAGTCGACTGCTGCTGTTAATTTATCAAACTGTAAGCTGTTCCGTACTCTCTTCTTCGTGCTCGTGGCGGTCAAGTAGTCGCTCGGAAATCAAGGTCGACTCATGACATGCGAGCGAACCGAGATATTCTGTTCTTCCATCACGGGTCAGCTCGCTGTTAGTTGCGCATAACGTCGGCTCAATCCCCTATGTGACAGGTGAATTTCGATCGAGGTCGTTTGTCGCTACCACCCTCGTTTTATTCGCAGGGCTCCTCGCATCTGCTGATGTCTTTGATACGTCGCATCCGTGTCAGCGCACTCTGGCATTATGAATACCGAAACTAGTATTCGTACGTGGTTTTAAGCTCGGTGAAGCTCAAGATCGGCTCCAGTGTTCTCCCCGTGCTTCTCATTCAGATTCTCCTCTGGACTTAGTAGCTGACGCGTAGGTCAAGTTTCGCGGAGATATTCGCTCGAACGGATAGCGATCTGACCCGAGACTGAAGATCTAGGTTGATCGACTGGCGATATTAGTGGAGCCGAATTAACTATCGAACTGGTGAAAGGTAGGATGGGCTCGACTCCGGTTGTCGATCCGGTGACCCTGTACGGACAGGTGACGATACAAACGAATCTGAACGATCCGGAGGGCGGTGGTGATCGGGAGGTGATGGAATATGCCTCTGAAGATCTGACGATCTGGGCGACGTGTCCCGATCCAAATAATGGGGTTCGGTTGACAATGCGATGGGGCGACAAAGCCGGGTGATGTGGAGACGAGGACATGAGAATTTTACTTGATGACATGATTGATCTTTTTCGAGTGTTTAGACTGAGATCGGTCGCTTTACGAAAGACTTCGGTACAGGGGGCGGTTGTGGTAAAGTCATTTCAAGAAAATTGACGACAGTGGCCCCTGTGCCTCCAATATGGGACAAGAATCGAATTTATGGCAGTCAGTATCTGGAAGTATGACAGTTCCTTTTATTAAGC
This sequence comes from Hyaloperonospora brassicae, assembly GCA_947650285.1. Lineage (NCBI taxonomy): Eukaryota > Oomycota > Peronosporomycetes > Peronosporales > Peronosporaceae > Hyaloperonospora > Hyaloperonospora brassicae. The sequence continues at coordinate 24,336 of CANTFL010000625.1, forward strand.
AACGACCCGATATGGGACCAAGCTAGGTGCAACGGTTTCCGATGAAATCTGGGAAAAGGCTAGTTGCACTGGAGTTTGAAGATCTGATAATCTGGTGAAACATGGGATTGGCTCAACTCAGGCTGTAGACCCGGTGATCCTGTTGGGACGAGTAGAGATAGAGATATTTTTGGCCGATTCAACGAGTTATGTTAAACCGACGGAAATGGAAGTGTGCTTGGAGACCAGACTGTCGACAAGATGTGCCGCGATCTGACAAAACGTCCGGTAAGCTCGATTTAGGTTGGCGATCCTATGCAAACGAGCGGTAATCCGGACAAGACAATTGATCCGATGGACGGTTTTACCATAAAGGTTATCTGAAAGGATTTGAAGATCTAGCGATTTAAGTGACGTGTCGTGATCTAGAAAAATCTGTGACATCTAGCAATCTGACGTGATCGGGCGATCTGGATGACATATCTCGATCAGGAGACAGAGGTTCGGAGGAGCGATCCAAACGAGACGGCGAGGTGAAGTGATGTATAAGTGGGGACATGGGAGAACTTAAGTAATTGTATCTAATTTGATGAGTGATTGAACTGAAGTCAATTGCTGTACAAAGGAGTTCAATACTGGGGGTGGTTGTGGTAAAGTCGCTAATCAATTTTGGGATGTGGATCTGTGGCCACCTAGTTGAGACTTCATCAAATGGCAGAAAATGACACCGGATGATCTAGCGATCCAATGGGAGATGGAAGGCTATTACAACGAGACTCAACGAGCAGATACAACTATCGACAGAATGATGGACATGGAACGATCTGAGACGAGGCGTAGAAAGGGATGATTTTCATGGAACAATCTGGGACGAGTCGCAGGTAAATGTGATTTCTATGGGGCGGTCTGGGACAAAGGAAGGGATGAAGTCAAGCGATCCGCTTGAAGGTTGGTCAAGGACAACAATGTGTGTGTTGACGCAGGTGAAGACTGGGTACTGTGGCAGAATTACTCTGGGAAAGGTGCACATGAAACCAGGTGATGCGATGTGATCCTGTAACCAAGGTGCAACATCTTGCAGATCGGTGATACTCTTTACCGGTCCCAAAATGGGAATACTGATTTTGGTTATAAAAAGCCCGATCTGGAAGTGTGAACACTTATGAGAGTCGAGGGACCCATTTCAAGACGCGTGGATTTTCCCACTGATCAGATAAACCTTAGAGGATGGTATTTAGGCACACACAATGAACGGGAAAATGTCTACTATTAAATTATAATGTGTCGATCTCACCGATCTCGAATTGGGCACCAGATCGGTCACGTTCCCTGTTGATCATGGAAATATCGCTGATGAGACTTTGTAACATGATAAATCTTTTGTTGAAGGTCCATGAGTGATATCTCAAAAGTTCAGACCAAAAGAGCCGGTGGAAGCCGGTCGAACTGACGTCGCAAAATGGATTTAGGCACATTTGGCACGTAAGTACTATTTCGGACCTTTTGGTACCAAAATTGGGAATTTGGCACCGTATTTGGGATTTGGTCTCTTCTGGGCCTTTAAGCACGATATCGGGAGTATTGGCGCTATCTTTGGAGTACAGGTGATGAAATTTCGACACGTGTTCAAGGAGGCGGTCAAGCTTAAAGTTGATATCGACTTGGAGAGTGACCTACAGTTTGAAATAGGCTTAAGGATAGGTTGACTATTAATTTGGTTGGATAATAAAACAGTTGCCGTTTTTACTAATAAAGCACGTCGCAGACTTCTCTTCGGGGCAGGATATTTAGCCTCCCGTCGATCAAGAGACTTTGCCGCACCGTGTTTTGTGTACTCACCTTGGATTGTTTGGCCAAGGTGGGGTTAAGGTAACTCAACTCAACTCAAACTGCTAGGGTAGCAGCAACAACGGAAAAGAATTTTAGTTACAAGATCGCGAGGCGGCTCAAGTGGTCAGAAGATCTGGACAAGGAGTCCAAGACAAGACCGAGCAAGATCGAAGCGATGTACAAGGAAGATTGGCACGTTTCATTTTGGCGAAACAGGACACCTATCTGTTACACTGCGTACTTCCGACAAGATCGTCCGATCCCAAGACCAGATCGGACCGATACCAATGCAAGATCGACGCAAGACTATAATTTGCTGAGTGAAGATTTCCGCACAGCGAAGACCCCGATCTCGAGGACGAATCGAGATCGGTGTGATCCAAGATCAAGATCGCGACATCTCCACATAGTGATCGTCGCGACCCAAGATCAAGATCGCAGAACTCCTGTTCGTGGTGTGAAGATTTCCGCACCGAAAGCGAACTCTCAACCTCAATCCTCAGCGATATCGACATTTCCCAAAGCCGTTACGAAGAGCTCAGGTCAGCCCAACGGACGGGTACACAAGTTGAGCACAAGGCTATACAACAAGACACGGATCGGAGTACCCCCTCCGTGAGTCGGCAAGTTTAGGAAAGTGTAAGATCAACCCTCACACAAGCAATTTTGTGAGATCGACTTCACCACAAACGCGACTTTGTATTATCGTTCGCGGCCGTATACACAGTAGGTCGGTGCTTTTATTGTTGACCATAATGCTAATACTTTTGGTTTTGTTGTTGCTATTGTTGATGCTGCAACTGCTATTTCTGCTGCTGATGCTGCTGCTGTTGTAGGTGCTGCGGTTGCTGTTGTTTTGCTCAGTTGATGCTGTTACTTCTGTTTCTGCTGCTGCTGTTGTTGATCAGTTAATGCTGCTACTACCGTTTCTGCTACTGTATTCGAGGTGCTGAAGTTGCTGTTGTGTCTGCTTCATTGATGCTGCTACTGCTGTTTCTGCTGTTTCTGCTGTTTCTGTTGTTGTAGGTGCTACAGTTGCTTCAAATGTTGTTCTACTTGTAGGTCAAAATTGCTTTACGCTTATCAGATTTGCTACTTTAAAACGCTTAATCATTCAATAGACGCCAATGAATCTGTTATTATTATATTCGCTGATATTATTGTTTCCAATGTCTGCAGAAATGTTTTGTCTGCAAACATTTTCAGGAAGGAAACGTGCGATGATGCTTTAAGCGTAATAGTCGAAGTTTTTGTCAGTGAATTAAACGTTAACGTGGTTAGATCGTTTTTTGTCTTAAATCACGTGAGTATACTAGGACGTGGGACATTTTTTATTGTCGTTATTATCTGGGGCATCTTGCTATATTCCAATTATTTGAGTCTTTTTCATTTTTCAATTATAAAAGCTATTTTATATTTTCGTAAATAAATGGGGCATTTTTTTATTATTCTGAAGAAGGAGATCTGTAAAGCTTATATTAAATTTTAGAATTATTAACTAATATTCATATGGATTGATCTTAGTTATTTCCACTACAAAATACAAATAGAAAGTTCTGGCCCACCACCGATAACGCGCGTCTAATAGCGAGTGGTGCTTACATTAGTTCGTATCATGTATTATATCAACTAAAGTGGAGCGGATATGTATCATCACCTATGATGGTGATAATCCTTATTATATACGTAAAGGGTGAATAATGGATGCTTAATAATGGGAGCCGCTATTTACCACCCACTCTTGGCTCAACACCACTCACCCCATTTTACCAATAATCTGCATACTTCTCTCGTGCACTAATTGGCTGAATGTAAAATGATAAAATATTACTAACTATACACAATTTTTACGCAAAATCAAATCCTCGTTACAAAGACGCGCGCGTGATCTTCAAGATCAGCTGGCCAAGTCATGGCCAGAGCCATCCGTTAAGGTCTGACCAGAGGGTATCTATATCTCCGCCTCCTATGCTATGACAGCTAAACCGTTCTTCTCGGACGAGAAAGATAATGTGCAAGTACTATCCATACGCGAGATCCGACGAGATCCCAGAGTTTGGTATCGACAAGTCGATCGTCTCATTCAGGCAGACATATGAGTAGCCACCGTGATGTCCCGCCACGATTATGATCAGTTTAAGAGTTGTGTCTGAAGTCGACTTAAGGCGCACACCAAATTCCGCCAATCAATGCAATCGTCCAGGACCTTATAAGTCTCGAGGTTGATGGATTCAGCAACTATGCCGAGTGCTCGAAAGGTTACAATATCGTGTTTGTCTAAGAAGTCTTTGGTGCTTGTAATACGATTTCTGACAGCGTCTTGACGACCAGTTGAGACAACATGTACCTGAACGTAGAGTTTTTAGACAGCGTGTATGTGGCGACTAATGTAGCGGGGCACGCTCTTGCTCAGATAACTGAGCAAGGCCTTGTATTGATAACAATATAAGGATGCGTACGCCCGACGTCACGTACACGTGGCGTGAGGAAGCGCGACCAAGACAACACGGGACCCGAAAGCTCTATATTGAGAGAAAAGTAGAACTGTTATTTAATATCGTTATTTTCTTACTAAATCATGTTTCGTCTTGAGCTAACTATAATAAACTACAATCTCCTATGTGGGTCTTCTGTCCACCACCCTTTGCGCGCGTCCAGCAGCGATTGGTGGTTAATTCAGTTGACGTACACAGTACATCAACCAAGAAGTCGACCCCTCCTCGGATATTACACCTAGACGTAACATTCCGACAACATCACGTTTCTCGAGTGATGTTGATTGGATATTATCAAAATAAATAATATTCAAAAATTGGTACTTTCGTACCAATTTTTTTGTAACGGGCTCACCCCGTTACAATTAACGGTGGTGTTGATACTGGATGTCCACGGGTATCGATGCCGTTTATTGTGACAAAACGCTTTGGCAAGTCGTTGTTGAATCCCTGGCTTAAGATAGAAAAGCCATTTTCAAAATCAAGAAGTCGAATTGTTTGAAATTGGTGGTGGTGAGAACTAACGGAATAGTCTGTCGGCTACGTGTTACGATCAAAAAAAGTTGTTGCTGTGTTGTTGTTGTTTTGCTTAGTCGCATTTATAAAAACAACTCTGGCTGTGTTTGACTATTAAAAACTAAAATTGAACGGATATTGTGTAGTGTACCGAAGAATCCTCGACAGCGTCATCAAACGTTGTACAGGCGGCACGTTCGTCGCCATTTCTACCACTAATCGCTTTGGAAATCGTTAACGCGTTTCAACATGATGTGGTCCCAGTCAATGTGCTCATGCGCTAGGATCTATTGTCACTGCAAAAGAAACCCTTGTCACGATCTTGTAGTGATCGACATACGTCAATTAATAAGCACTTTTTTGTCCCGTATCAATGTTTCTTTACTCACGTCCAGTCTTAAATTAGTCACACGCTCGGAATAATAGTGGCTATGACTGACGCTTCTTGCACGTCGCGCGGCAAGACCCGCGAGTCGAAACATATGTATTGCAATGATACCTTCGAATGGTTCTGCTAGCACAGCTTCCTCTGAAGTAGATATGATAATGGAAAGGATTTATGTCGATGTGAGCAGTGTTCTGAATGTCGATGTCTCTACAATAAAAAAAGCAATCGTTGGTACCGAGCAAGATCATTATTAGTGAGTTCGTTTCTTATTAATCGGATTAATTAAAATTCGGTAAATAGGGGGCGAGTAGTATTTAGCGAGAAAGAAGGTGGTGACTAGCGGCTCACTACATTTTTTTATTATAAGTAAACTTTCATGACATCATGTAATATCAATGATATAAAAGGATCACTGCATTATTAAAATGCCCTATTTATGGTACTTTTGCGGTCATTATGACGTGTTTACGTCTCTTGTTTAGCTTATTTGGCGACTATTCTTTCATCAATCTATTTATTGTTCGTATAATACATCACATCAGCTCTATAAAAACCGATATGTCACTTCGGCTTATAAATTTTTAGATTTACGTTCGTATAGTTTAATTAATTATTCTATCTATCCCATAACTAATCTGTACACGTATTTATGTAGCTATGTATCTTACAAACTATGTATCGCTTACTTTGTCTACTAGTAGATATTATTCGATATTGTTGTATCTATAACTCGTTTATCTACCCTTATACATCTTTCTTATATATGTTAAACTTCAGTACAAGTAAAATTAAGAAGTATACAGTCAATGCACAATACGAACACAGGCAAAAAGAGAGATATAACATTAGCCAATTTAGTTACGTATTATGTATGAGGTACACTTATAAAAATTGCCTTTCGAGCTAAATATAATTTTAAATCGGACCAATTTATACAAATTTAAGGGATAAATTTTTACCAACTACGTATTTTTTGAGACCAAATAAAATGAACTTACAGAATCGGGTTTAAACATCCACGTACATATCCTCATTACTTTCCTTACTTTATTATTTAAATCAATAAATCTATTACGCTAATTTTTTAAATGAAGAACAATGTGCATTAATGCTTTTGTGTGACCTTATGTTGATACCTTTTTGGCGGATTGGAAGTTCACATCACCTCGATTTTTTTTTAATCTTATAATATGACGTTGTAGAAATGTTAAGCTGACGCGTTGGCTACATTACTTTATGTATGAGACGACAGCGCAGTGTTGCAATGCGTGTGCAGATTAAGGAATACGGTGCATAAAGCATTGTTAGAGGAAGCAATTTACGATTGATAAAAGAAGGTTGCAAATGCAGACATATAAGTCTAGAGCCTATTGCATTTTCCTGGTGCTACTGCGGATGCTTACGAGCATGCAATACACAGGCATGCTGATAGGGTATGTGCTACGATCGTATAAAGGGTCGCTATCGGTGGTATAATTCTTAGTGTTGATTTTAGATTTGACGTCTAAAAGCCATGGAAATTGATGCAATATTGTATATTTAAGTGGAGGACATTATACACACGAGTGTGAGTGTATCAGTCTTCTTGGTGGACATCGGATGTGTAGCACAAAGTCCTCTTACTTCATTACGCAACATTCTTGACATAGTCGTTCTACCTTTGTATGCGCAAAAAAAACGATCGCTTTCTTAAAATAAGAATCTCACATTAAAAGTTTATGCGTGTCGGTGTTATGCTTATGGTGTATAACAAATCGATAAATAAATGCAAAAATTATATAGGCACCACTGAGCAACCTGCAATGCCTAATCTCTTCCAATTGCTGCCACGTATGAACGTATCTTATGGTCATGATACAATTATTAGATTATGTAATTCTGCGCATGCTATGATTATAGATATTTTATACATAGTCTATCTCTAGTTCCCTCTCATCTTAAGGTCTACTTCTGTACGTTTTTACTTTATATCGCATATTCCTTTTTTGTGATTATTTGATGCATGTCTAGGTCCCATCAATTTATGTGTCGATCAAAAAATTGATCTTTCTAAGCATCTACTTATACATCTATCTGCATGTCTATCGATAAATCAATTTTTGTATCTACCAATTGATCAATCTATCTGTGTATCTTTTACCTATCGATCGATCTGTGTATCTTTTACCCATCGATCGATCTGTGTATATATATACCTGTCGATCCTCTTTTATCCGCCTAACAGACTGGTCATAAGTGACAGACAGACCTTCCGCAGTGACCCGACCACGTAAATGCGCCAAAAATGGACTCTGTTGACCTCAGTTCTTGTTGTCTGGCTGCACGCGCAGTCTGCAAAGGCCGTGGTCACCGCCGACCTCGACTCCAGCAAAGTCGACGCTAGCGACCTCGACACGTCTGTCTCCCTACCCCCCGTACGCACTTCTCAGCGTTTGCCGTTTCGCTTGCCACTTGTCCGCTAATTTACTTTGGTGTTTTTATCAATTCACAGAGCACTCGCCCAGGTCCGTCATCGGAAGACCAGTTCGGCCGTCCCAGTCACAACTTGGGCACGTTGAGCGCTTCATTGGCCGACCAGGTCTTCAGCCGCCAAGACACTGACTGGGCTGCTATTGGCGCTGCACTAGAAGACGCAGTTGTGGCTAGTGGTCAATGTGTGAAACAGTGGGCGACGTTTCTCGTGCTCGTGGCCGTGCCACTTCTTCGAGCTTTTACTGTGCTGCTAGAAGAAGTGGCTCTGCCTCATGTGGTTAAACTTGCCACGATCGGAGTCAACTACGTGAGCAAGATGGATCCTCTTCATCAAGCTCTGTTGGCTGCTGCAGTGCTATTAGTAGCGGTCTGTGTGCGTCAAGGGTACGTGCGCAAGGCACGAGTGCAGTATAGTGTGACGAAAAGGAAGCTGGAGCTCCGTTACCGGACGTTCGTGGCAAGTTTGAGTGCCAAGTGGCGCGTAGTTGCCAAGCTGCTGCCCCACGTACTCTTCTTTGCCCTGAGCTTCGAAGTGCTGTTTTGGCTGCCAGACTCGACGACGAACGTGCTGGGCAGCAGAGCGCTGTTTTCGCTGCTCTCAGTGGGTTATCCGCTGATGCATACGATCCGAGTCATTCGGCACAAGAGGTTTAATTTGAAGCACGATAAGTCGACTCCACCAACATCAAAAGCAGGGTGTACGCGGCAACTGATTACGAAATTCGACAAGGCTTGTATTCCTGGCGATGAATGGAGAGCGTACGAGGCGAGTCTGAAGTACTGGGTCATCTGGTCTTTTGCAGTCTGTCTCACGAGCATAATTACCCTCGTTTTGCCGACTTTCGTGACCTCATATTGCAAGGTGCCGCTTCTATTGTGCAACGTCTCCCTTGTATGGATGCACTCTTCCTTCACTCGAGGTGACATCGCGCTCTATGCTCTACTGAGTCCACTTATCAGTCCACATGCGAGCCGCCTTTATGAGCGCAAAGCTGCGGTCGATGCGGAGGCAGACGAGAGGACAAACTTTTTGATGCGCATTCTTGTGTCTTTTGGAGTGGTACCAGAACGACACGTGTACTTGGCCAAAGATCTTTGGTCACAAGGCCCAGCGCTATTTGGGCTTATCTTTATGTTTACACCAGGATTTGTGACCTCTCGAGGCTGTCTGCTGATGGCTTTCGGCTTCCCTGCGTACGCTACTATTGGAGTTTTAAGTGAAAAACGGACGCGGCGCTACGAGTGGTGGCTTGCTTACTATTGCGTTGCTATAATGACGGACTATTTGATCACCGCGATCGGTGACGAAGTCAAATGGCTTCCGCTATATTACCATGTGAAGCTGTTGGTGATGATGTGGCTACAATTTCCGTACTTTCAAGGCGCAGAACGACTTTTCAATGCAAGCTTTTCGAGTGTCTTCATAGATCCGGAATTCAAAAACGAGTGATTGGATGTGCTCGGCTGTGCTGTGGATATGAACAATACCACACCACTCTGGAACAGAACGCACCAACTTATAGATAAGAAACCAGAATTGATCATGTCTACTAGCCGGCAGCGGTCGTTTCGACGACGTCCTTTGCGATGGAAGGCGTGTTGGATGTAGCTACATCATTAATTATTCATAAAGACACGAATTTTGAGAATGCATACAGAAAGCACAAGCGTAGTGGATAGCCACAGCACAATGAAAATGGGACATATTATCCCCTGAAGCGTGACCGATTCCTATCATCGTTCCTGTCTTTCTCCAGACATTTTCTGTGCAATGAATGACTACCGAAGTGTGCCAAAAATGGCAATCAATCACCTCGCTTCTATCGTTCTGCCCGACAAATTTTTAACGCCAGCTCCGATCATAAAGCTGAAGCCGCATTTTAAAGCGTAAAATCTGTGCTAGATAGGAGCCTTATATTGCTAGACTTTTTCTCATCTACGTGCTGATAGTCCTTATAGCACTCTCGCAAACGACACGGGTTCTATCGACGACACTAGCCAATTCCGCACGCGGCTGGTTACGATGTCATTTGCTTAAACGAATCGAACATCCTTTAAATCATGAGATGCACCGAAATGTTCGCGGTTTACCGCTGCTTGCCAATGTATGCCAACGTCAACCATAGCTGAAGGAATAAAGCGACGTCGAGTCGACAACAGCAAGTGCTGTAGACCGGCAATTCATGTTTTGTGAGGTGAGTGTCTATCTCTATAGCTGCCATTTGCGATGACACAATGGTGTAGCAGGACTGCTAGACCTCCTCTTTTTCATATAGATTCAGTAAGACTAATATAATTTAGCCTTTACGCAACACATTTGCAAGCTTTTCCAAGAGATGCATTCAGTGTTGCAGACTCGAATTACTGTAAGCGTCCGCAAATTCGATTTTTTTATGTGAGAGAGAGACGAAGAAACAGACAGTCTATTACACGGCATTAATGTGAACAAGACTTCTAGAATGTCCTGAGCCAGATCAGCAACGCCGGTATCGAATTGCCCGGTAATTGTACGTGACTCACCACATAACGTGATGCGATGCTCTGGAAGGCGCAGTGGTGTCATCAAGTAACTCAATGCACTGCCATAGCCAAATGCCTTGCACCCTTAAATGGAGCGTTCTGTGTTCTCATAACGATAACGCTCGTAATTGCCAAATTCCGTAGGAGCAAAACACTTTGGACACTTCCAAGGCGTGAAAGTTGCTGCTGCTCGTAAACAACCCGATTGCGCTGTATCCAAAGAGTCGAGATACATACGGAACACAGGATCCACCATATGCGCTTCCACTGATCAATATACTCCGCCACAGTATCAACAAAGGCCCGCTGCAGCGGTTGTAACAGTGTCCTAGACCCAGGCGGCGGTGTTCGTGCTAAGCAGTTCCCCGCATACTGGCTCACGTCATCCAGCCGCACGTCGGACCCAAACCACGAGGTCAGTACCGCCTGCCAGCATCCCTGATCCACCGGACATATCCAGAAAATGTGCTCCAGTGCTTCCTTGTGACCGGCACAGACGGACAGCATCCTGCAACTGTTGTCGAGCTCCCTTCCCGGGAAGAATAAATTGAGCTGTTGGAGTATCAAAGGACAATTGACCCACACTTGACACTCCGTGATAGAATACTAATGGACCCACAGCTGCTTCGGGGTTTAATGAAGAGCCGCAGAGTACCAGTCTCCCCGGTCTGCTCAGGTTTGTAACTTCTGGAGTAGATCTTTTAATGCCATGCCGAGCCCTACCTTTGCCTTCCAATAAGACCTGTGTTTAATGTACCGCAATAACGTGCCGATTCGCTACGTTCGGTGGGGTATCCCACGGAAAGCTGTGGATAGATGGATATGTCTGAAAGACCAGAGCGAGAGCCCGTTGCTATCTTTGGAAGATAGCCACATCATGCCCATACTCCGGAGGTATTATATGTGAGTCATCGACTGTCCAATTAATCCCGTTGGCCTCCTGTGTGACGGGGCACACCCTTGCGTGAACTTAACGCAAGATTTTTGGTGCCCCGACAGACGTACACGAGGCAAACGAGGAAGCGTAGATAAGGGAAAAGTAAAACTGTTATATTAATATAATTAAGTCTTTAACCACTGTCTATCTGTTTGACTAAACTTAAATATACTAATCTAACTAAATGTATGACGACGTCTACTCACCACTCATTGCGCGCGTCTTGCGGCGATTGGTGGGTTGATATCGTCAAGATATCAACCAATGAGCAGACGCTTTGGTCGACCCATCAATATCACCACCATTGGTGATATTGTTATTACAATATTCGACGTAATATTCTTTATTGTCATTATCTTCTAAATGACAATTTCCATGTAACGGGCTGCCTCGTTACATCCTGCCTTAGCATGATTCTTCGTGATGAATCATCCGGCGCTGTACTTGCTACCCCTCGGACTGCTCCAAATTTTACCAACAACCAGTTGTAAGATAGCCAAGGGTCCGGGGGCATCGTAAGGCCACAGTGCGGTAACCTCGAATGTCCGGCCTATAGCCAACAAGGACTCCTCAACAGAATTGCTTACGCCCAGCGCCCGAGTTTGCGGTCCAGGTGGTGCTTGTCCGCTCTCTCAGCCAACAATACGTGACAAACGTACGTTGTCGGACCGGTTCGCTCAATTGCAAGGTCTTCTAGTGAGCATAGCCGGACGCGGTCGTATTCCTTGCTCATCAACCGATGACCTGTGCCATGATTTTTTCGATCTATACGCAGTGCAACTGATGAGCTTGTTACATAAAAATTGATACGAATGTATCAATTTTTAAAAATATCCATTTAGATTCCTATTCAATTAACATTATTCGAGTAAAGGTTATGTTGCAGAATCTTACCCCCAAGGTCATAATTCGTGGCCGCTCCACTTCTTGGTTGATGTACACGGTACATCAACTAAATCAACCACGAACCGCTGCGGGGCGTGCGCAATGGGTGGTGAGCAAGAAACCTACATAGGAGATTGTAGTTCAATATAGTTAGATCAAGACAAAGATGGTTTAGTAAAGAAACATATCTATATTAAATAACATTTCTACTTTTTCCCTTAGACATAGCTTTCTAGTTCTGTTTACTTCCTCGCGCTTCTTCACGCCACGTATACGTGACGTCGGAAGTACGCAGCCTTGTGTAAAGTCAACACAAGGTATTATCAGTCATCTGACAAAAGCGTGCCCTATTACACGTAGTGTGTAATCGCAATGGGTGTAGGATATCCGAACGGCATTTTCGCATATTCTAGCTCTTTTTTCGATTCATCGCTACCATACAACCACAGTCTTGTCAAGTGGCGTTACATAGCAATCCGTGTTACGAAGCCCTACAGGTATCGTAACGGAACTACACGCCGGTTGGTGATCGACACCACAAATGTAAAAACACGTAGGATGCTATACCATTTAAAATTATATCAGATCACCATCTCACATGTTGAGGGCTGACGCATGTCAGATACAAACTATGAGATCGTAAATGAGGTACTGATTATCAAAATTAGTTTCTGAATTTAGTACGTTAAGTCTCAGATCTACTTTCGATAAATAGAAATAAAGTTCATTTCGCCTGTTGATATGTGTAAGACACGTGCCGTTTTAAGAAGTATTAGATAATTAAGATTTTAGCACAAGCCTTGTTAAGGTATCTTCTCTTCATCCCTCTGTGCTATAGTTCTTTGAACCGTTTGGGCCCCTGCAATAGGGGCAGTAAGTTCCATAAGCTTGTCAAGTCTTTGAGTCAGGTTCTGTAAACAAACGTTTGCTCACTGAGCGTTAAATTCTTCTTCTGACTTAAAAGCTGTCTAGCTTGGCTACACTCAGTATCAATTGTAGTCAATCTACGCCTAAGTCTGTAAAGACTGGCCCTATGTGGGAATAAAGCAGTCCACACCTCTCACGGAGACCCAAAAAATCGCGCTTGATAAGCTGAACACGGCTTTAAATGAAGAGTATTGGCAGCTCCTCGTGTCGCATAACCTGGACGCGTTAAACGCACGGCTCGAAAGCTTTATGGGATAGGAGACAACCCTTGTAGTGAAGATCCAAGACCAAATACCTTCGGTTGTGCCCACACGTTACGCTTAAATATCCGACGATGAGGCTAAGCCTTAGCAATTAAAAGTTGGACATTAAGCCCAGCTCCGGGATGAAAGGAGAAAGTCGACCCTCTGGATCTGCGAGGTATAGATAGCCCATGGGACGGGTATGATATCAAGCGATTATTATAGGTCGCGGTGCACATTAACATACTGGGTGGAAAAGCGAGGGAGTGGGTACTTATGTTCAGTGCGTCCATCGATGACGCCTTCCCCATATATAAAATTTCTAAGCTTCAGCTTACTCGCTATTTTGTGCTACTTAACCAGGCACATCGCGTACGATCACACTTCCTCTCAACCCTTTCAGGGCAAATATTAGTTTTCGGGCTAAGTTCAAGAGTTGGGAGTACTCATTGCTGCGATGCAGAGCGACCCTCTCCCGAAAGTAGTACATGTGACGGTGTTCATGAAAGATCTGCGTCCTGGCCTCACCAGAACTAAGTCTCCCGTGTCCACCTCACTACCCTAAATGGAGATGTTGAGATCGCGCACAACAATGAATACATATTTAAGCTTGCGAAGCTTGGTTAGTATGGAAATGATCCGAGCTCTACGAAAGCAAGCTTTTTGAGCACTTCTGCGTCTTCTAGACCTGAAGCTACAAAATTAATCAATGCTGAGGGTGACAGTGACGATGAAGCTGGGCTTCAAGCCGCTACACAACAGCGAGTTATCCGTCGCTGCTATACGAGCGTAAGCACTAAGCACTTACGTCCAAAACGTTATTTGCTCAAGCGGCACCAGGCTCACATGGATCTTATTTTTACAAACAGCCAGAAATTGGGTAAGGCACGGCAAAACGTCAACTCCTATTAGGTGCGGGGCGCTTAAATAATAACAAAACTTGGCTCTGTCATTCCTCTTGTAGGTAGAGATGAATGGGGCTTAGCCCCAAAGAGCCGTGTGGCAGTCAGCACAGAGAGTGGTTAAGCCTGTCTTGTTATTCGCCGAGGCGACAGTGAAAGGTTTTGACAATCATTAGCCGATTTAATCAGTTGTGGAGCATAATGTAATTACAATTGACGTCGTTCCCTTTAGGGAAGTCAGCCATTTGCTGGAGTTCTCAAAGCGCATGAGGGTGACTCAATCACCGTTCGTTTAGCGGCTGGTAGTCGCATCATAGTACCTATCCGTTTTGTCGTTAAAAGTTGTAAATATTTTGGATTTTGACAGTATCAAATGATGCCTTGTCTTTGCTTTGAATTCGGGGGGCCCAATCTAGGCATGGCTTGGATTTAAGGTCGATGTTCATATGTTATTTATCGGTCTAAGACCTTCGGCACAACGCGCAACGTTCGAAAAGAAAAGCATGAACCTAGCTTTTCTTGGTAGCAAAATTACAGTTGGCGCAAGCCGTTGACAGAGAATTTAAGTGTGCCAGACATTGATAATTCCAAGTTGATTGGTTTCAATGCCAATAACTTGAATCTTGAGCGGATCTCTTATACTGTAAATAAATAAATTACGAACTCTTACAAGTAATAGTCGTTTTGATGATGAATTCATACATGCTGAAGGCATGGTTGGCCCAGGGACAAATCATCAAGAATGTAATTTCTTTATTGTCAGCTGAATAGCACGTGAAATTCAACCGAGTGAGAGCCGCCGAGATAGCACTGTGGTAAAGTCGCTAATCAATTTTGGGATAAGGATCGGTAACCACCCAGTTGAGACGTCACTGACTGGAAGAAGACGACACCAGGTGATCTGACGATCCAATGAGAGATTAAAGATGATCCCAACGAGGCTTAACGATCCATTCCAACTGTTACCAGGGTGACGGAGACGGGGCAATATCTGAGACAAGACGACAAACCAGAAGGATTTCCATTGAGCGATCTGGGACAAGATGACAAAGAGAACGATTACATGGAGCGATCTGGGACAATGAAGTGGGACAAAGTCATACAATTCACCTAAATCTTGGTCAAGGAGAGGATACGTATATTTGAGCAGGTGAAGACTGGGTCTCATATTTATGTGCAAAGGTCTCTTGATTTACGGACATTGGAATGCTGGATTAACTGGCTATGGCAACGGTCGTGGATATTGTGGCCAAGTCACTATGGAAAGGTGCATCTGGGACTAGGTGATGCGTTAGGAATGTTCAGGAGAGTCAAGGGAGCTATGTCAAAGCGTATGGACGTTCGCATCGATCGGATAAACACTGAATGATGATATGGGAACACGTACAAGGAGCGATAGAATGTCTATGGCTGATTTGTACTAGATCGATCTCCAACAGTTCGATATTGGATATCAGATCGGTAATGTTCTCTGTTGATCATGGATATGTCGTTGATGGAGCTATTGGATCATGATGAATATGCTTGTTTAAGGTCCATGAGTGATATCTCAATAGTTCAGACCAAAAGAGACAGTGGAAGCCGGTTGAATTGACGTCGCAAAATGGATTTAGACACATTTGGTATTCAAGTACTATTTCGGGCTCTTTGGTACGAAATTGGGAATTTGGTACCGTATTTGGGATTTGGTCCTCTTTTGGCGTTTAGGTACGATACCGGGGATATTGGCGCTATCTTTTCAGTACAGGTGATGAAATTTCGACACGTGTTCAAGGGGGCGGTCAAGCTTAAAAGTGCTATCGGTTTGAAGAGTGACCTACACTTTGAATAGGCCTAAGGATAGGATGGCTATGAATTTGGTTGGATAATAAAACAGTTGCCGTTTTTACTAATAAAGCACGTCGCAGACTTCTCTTCGGGGCAGGATATTTGGCCTCCCGTCGATCAAGAGACGTCGCACGCGCCGTGTTTAGTGTACTCACCTTGGATTATTCGGCCAAGGTGGGGTTAAGGTAACTCAACTCAACTCAAACTGCTAGGGTAGCAGCAAGCAACATTAAAGGTCTGGACACAAGATCGCGAGCCGGCTCAAGTGGTCAGAAGATCAGGACAAGCAGTTCAAGACAAGCCCGAGCAAGATCGAAGCGATCCACAAGGCAGATCGGCACGTTTCATTTTGGCGAAACAGGACACCTATCTGTTACACTGCGTACTTCCGACAAGATCGTCCGATCCCAAGACCAGATCGGACCGATACCAATGCAAGATCGACGCAAGACTATTAATTGCTGAGTGAAGATTTCCGCACAGCGAAGACCCCGATCCCGAGGACGAATCGAGATCGGTGTGATCCAAGATCAAGATCGCGACATCTCCACATAGTGATCGTCGCGACTCAAGATCAAGATCGCAGAACTCCTGTTCGTGGTGTGAAGATTTCCGCACCGAGAGCGAGCTCTCAACGCCAAACCCTCAGCGAGATCGACATCTACCAAGTCCACTACGAAGAGCTCAAGCCAGCCCAACCGACGGGTACACAAGGTCAGCACAAAGCTATACAACAAGGCAAAGATCGGAGTACCCTCTCCGTGAGTCGGCAAGTCTGGGCAAGTGGAATATCGACCCTCACACAAGCAAATTTGTGAGATCGACTTCACCACAGCGCCTCACTGGATATCGGCATTGACATTTATGGCTGAATGTCGAAGCACGAAGGGAGAGGTCCACAAAATGCGCGTGGAGTGGTACTGTCGTAAATTGTTTATAAAAACATGATAGACCTAGAGGTCAGCACGGTAGCGGAATAAGGAGCCAACATCAGGGAAGAGGGTGGCCGTAGGAGAAAGGGTATCTTATATTATTAAGCTCCCATGGGAAAGGGGCTTACAGATCAATCAAGGGTAAGTCCGTTGGTAAGGTACCGATGAAGAGGTACTAACAGAAGACAACCGCGGTCGCTCACTGGTAGACCCGGTTCCTCACGGGTTGACCTGGGTCCCTCGTTCTAAATATCATTCCCTCACCGGTAGACATCGGTTTCTCACTTGTTGACCTGTTCCCTCAAGGTCCAGCTATTCCTGACCAGTCACATTAGATATAGTGCACCTGGCAAGGAAAGATTAAAGATATTTAAGGATAGGAATATATCGAATAGGTCTCAATTTGCGATCTTTATATCACGTCGCCGTCGTGCTTGAAGGGGAGAACGTTTTAAGTCTGCCCGCCTGTTCCGGGGGAGGAATTTACTTTGGCCACCCGTCAAAGACAGTTGGGTAGCGAGACCAAGTGCAAGTGGATCCCCAGGAAGTATTTGGCCTGTGGGTTCGTCGAGTAGCAACCTCCCCTTCACGATCCGCTATTGGAAGCGGTCTCCCATCCTGGCGGTTATGGATCACAGCAAACGCCATGAGGTAAACACCCATGTGATTACACGAAAGGCCAGGATTGACAAGCTACCTGAAGGATTTGGGTATAAGCCCACTCTCGACCGAGTCGATCGAGTGGCCACCTATTGACCCACCGATTGAAGCATATCTTCTCGAGGTCCACGGTATATCTCTGCCAAGGCTAATACATCTCAGTCTCCGTCCAGTCTACCGGAGAGTGCCATCCACTAGCCGACGGGTACAGAAGGTTGGTCAAGGTCTATATGCGGCATCGAAGTACCCCCCCCCCCCCGTAAGTCGACAATCCGGCACAGTGCATGTTATGGAGACTAATCACGCCGTTATGGACCCCACTTCGCCCCGCAGATCCCTGATGGGTCGAAGAAGCGGACTTAAAATCAAGGAGCCTTACTTAAAGGCTTTGAGCGCCAGAATATGATTCGTTACCGGGTCGATGTAATGCAGAGTCGTGAAACAAGAAATTTGCCCCAAAACTTTCGGATGGTAGACCCATGGTTTCTCTTTGGTAGACCTATTCATTTCTCGGTATACCATGCCCCTCAGGATTCACCTTGTCACTTTAGGGTCAAAGGTCGGTATATCCCGGTCTCTCAGGGCAACCTCGACCCCTCAGGGATGACCTAGATCTATCGGGCTCACATTGACCCTGGACAGTCCAAAGGAGGATAAAACGTGAGAAAAGAAGATAAAAATCGGGCGACCACGCAAGAGTCAACGTCAAAAAGACTTGGTAGTGCATGCATTTAAGTGGAGGAAACTACGCAGGTCGACTAAACTTGTTCTGGAAGCGAGGGACCAAAGTCCTTATGTGGGCTTCGAATACACCCTATTTTGCGTAAGCCAGGACCACAAGGATTCGGGACTCGAAGAGCCTCCAGCAAGTCGACCTGATGTGACCCCTCTTCCTAACCAGGCAATCAGTACCCGACGCCGCGAAGTCTAGCAAGGTGTCGGAAGAAGGGCCTAAGGAAGAAATCAAGGTCACATCGACCATCACTCCATTTCCTTGAAGATCACATTGACCGCGTCCCACCACGCCCAAGCCGCCCGTTTGATATAACTTTTCCGCGCGTTGCAGTACGACGCCGGGTAGGCGTTTGTGGTGGATTGGGTTATCCAAACTGTGCGATGGAACCCCAAACCACCCACTGTGCCGGACTATCGGATTACAGAGGGGGTCCCCGACGCCGCATATGAGACTTGACTCACCTTGTGTACCCATCGGCTGGCGGTTGAAATCTTCGGTAGACTTAGGTGGAGATGTAGATGTTGGTCTTGCGACATAGAGGCAATGAGTCCATATGCTTCACTCGGTGTATAGGTAAGTGGCCACTCGATCGACTAGGCCGAGAGTGGAGTTATAGCCAAATTATTCATGAATCTTGTCGCTCCTAGTCATTCCTTGTTGTCTCAGGGGTATGAACCACTTGGACTTTGATTTTCTCCCTGACCACGCAGTCAAGAAGCCGCTTCCAATAGCTAATCTTTGAGAGCGCTACTAAATGTGGGCGTAACTCGACGAACGCAAAAGCCAAAAATTTACTGAGGTTCTACTTGCTCTTTGTATTGCCATGCAACAGGCTTCAAGGGGAAGCCAACGTATCTCCTTCCCCCGGAACAGACGGGTAGACTCCACGAGATCCTATAAGAACGACGACGACGTGCTACGTATATAGAAAACCGATAAGGATTCGAAAAGCCCCTATCTTTTTATTCTATATTCCTGATATTTCTCTGTGACACCCTGTCTAACTGGTCAGGAGTAGCTTGACCTCGATGGAAAGCAATTTACGGATGAGGGACCAAGATTTTTTACCCAATGAAGGGACGGGTATTACCGGTGAGATCCGAGGTTTTCTGATGATGACCGGATTCCACCACTGAGAGATCGAGGTCTTCCCCGTGGGACCGGGACTATCGAGTTCGGATTACAGTCTATTCCTTTCTGTACCATTTAAGTGGTACCGTATTCATGATCGCCCCGGATTGATTCTGCAAGCTCTTCTCTTTAAAAAAGCACTGCAACCTTGTGATCCCCTTTCTCTTTAGTACCCTCTTCCTGGTGAGCGGTATCTTATTCATGTAGTTATGTGACCTCTACGTCCACCATTGGACGAATAGCACTTCTTCACAGCCGTTTCTTACCATTGCTTAGCCGTGCAGCGGTATTAGCACACGCATGTCTTCACCGCACGACTCGCGTAAGTTCTTCTGCTTGCATTCTGTGGAATGGTAGTCGTCTAACCTTGAGTCTCCCCAGCAGTGTATTTTTGTGGGTCCGAACCTGCTAGAAAAACGGGTCTCAGTCTCCTTCGCGCTTCTAATCGTTACCTCACCTGGCTTAGACGTGACGTCTTCATCTATGTAGGGAACCCAACTTGAGCCCAACGATTTCATTCGTCACTACGACTCTCACCGCTGATGATTCGTGGATAATTATCGCTATTACGCCAAAGGCTTCCGCTGTCACGCCGGTGGCCTCCGAAGCCGCGGCTTTGAATCCAGTTGACCCGTTGGCTTCTACAATGGTCAGTTTCGACAGTGTAAGTCATATCCTGGGCGATTTTCAGGACAGAATGGCCGCGCATACTCACCGCGTTAAGGCTTGCGAGGGTCGACTGGTGTAATCCTCCCCTACAGCTGTCTATGGGTGGTATTGATGTGAACGCTTGGAGAATGAGTTGTGCGACACAACTTTCTTGTCTTTTAGCTTCGTGAGGACTTCTAGTGCAAGATGACGCTGGTCGATCATCTTTGATGGCCGGTCGACTACTACCATGGTTGCTATACCCTTCTTGTGGCAGAGTTGTACCACGCTTACTCCTCTTGTTGTCTCTTAAACGATCCGGCCCAAATTATGTCGACCTCCTTAGTGGCTGCAGGTCGGTCTAGGAGTGAGGCTGATTAAAACGTCTCACTTTCGGAAGCATCTTGCCTTGGGGGGGCTGACTTCCATCTCCTGTATCTGGTAAGCAACCCCTGTGTATGTCCTATCGCATCTCCGCTATTCTATCCGAGTCCTCAATTTCAGACCGTGCAGCACTCCTTCTTTCTCGGCGGTTAAGGTTAGAGTCTCTGGCGGGGCCGATTCCTCGGTATCGTCGGAGGCTGCAGACGTCCTTTATAGTAGTGAAAGTGTGGTGGTGCGAGCGGCTTTGGCCAAGTCTCGGTCTTCTGGTCTATCGGTCGGCATCCTGCGTCCACCGGTCCTTAATATCCTTCACCAGCATCCACTTCTCCTGTGAAGCTGGTCTCCGCGTAAATGTGCTTGTTAATAAGGGCCACATTCGTATATTTTGTTTCAAGTGTCAAGACGTCCTTTAAAATAGAGGCTGCTCCCGCGGTTGCAGGCAGCACTACTCCACCCAGTGACCTATGTGTGTTACTTACGAATCTCATCATTCTTGGGTACATGTGGGCGAAGGTCTTCATTGCGGCTGAAGTGGCGCCTTATTTGGTCGACCTGGTCAATTTTTGGAGCGTCAATACGATGATCGTTGGTGTCTTAATCTACCGTATGGAACTACCGTGGGGGTCGTTTGGTCCACCGAATAAGAATGTCGATTGTCACATTAAGTAAAAATTCCTCTTAGGTAACTCCTCTATGCTAAAGAAGTTGTTCCGCGCCGAAAACTGGGTGTCCGTGTAGGCCTCACGTTTGCCCGTGTTCATCGTACCGGTGGGTTTGTTCTCTGAGCTAACTGCGGCCTACACATGCTTTGACGGGTACCGCCTTCATTGCTATAAATAAAGACTACAATATGTGGGTCCATAAGGATTAAGCGCGCACGAAAATGTGGTAAAACGATTTTAAATAGTGATTAACCTATAGACCCGTATTTTATTGAGATGAAACCGCGCAAGCTGATAAGGGGTCGCCGTTACCAAAAGGGATCTGGGACAAGAGGGATCGACAGATTCTTAAACGGTGAGAGCACGACAAAATGTACCGGTTTACGGTACCAAAAGTACGTATACCCAGTTCCTCAAGGGTGGACCCCGGTCCCTTTATTGTCGACCACGGTCCTTTTAAATACCTTTAACCTCTATAATGTACTTCGGTCCATTAAGGTGGATATGGTTTCTTAGAGTAAATCTCTGTTCTCAAGAACATTTGGTGCGTCATTAGTAGACTTAATCTCTCTCGGTATATCTTGGTCCCTCATTGGTTTACTTCGGTTCTTTGTATGGCCGATTTATAAATCTTTAGATATATTTGTATAGTTAAAGCAATGAAATTGTACTTAAGTTTAAGTTAAAAAGGAGGTTCTAATCAGAAGCCCCTGTCGAATACTACTCAATTTGTGGTCAACATGGCGCTTCATCGTCGTTCTTATAGGATCTCATTTAGTCTACCCGTCTGTTCCGGGGAAAGAAGATACGTTGGCTTCCCTTGAAGGCTGTTGCATGGCAATACAAAGAGCAAGTAGAACCTCAGTAAATTTTTGGCTTTTGCGTTCGTCGAGTTACGCCCACATTTAGTAGCGCTCTCAAAGATTAGCTATTGGAAGCGGCTTCTTGACTGCGTGGTCAGGGAGAAAATCAAAGTCCAAGTGGTTCATACCCCTGAGACAACAAGGAATGACTAGGAGCGACAAGATTCATGAATAATTTGGCTATAACTCCACTCTCGGCCTAGTCGATCGAGTGGCCACTTACCTATACACCGAGTGAAGCATATGGACTCATTGCCTCTATGTCGCAAGACCAACATCTACATCTCCACCTAAGTCTACCGAAGATTTCAACCGCCAGCCGATGGGTACACAAGGTGAGTCAAGTCTCATATGCGGCGTCGGGGACCCCCTCTGTAATCCGATAGTCCGGCACAGTGGGTGGTTTGGGGTTCCATCGCACAGTTTGGATAACCCAATCCACCACAAACGCCTACCCGGCGTCGTACTGCAACGCGCGGAAAAGTTATATCAAACGGGCGGCTTGGGCGTGGCGGGACGCGGTCAATGTGATCTTCAAGGAAATGGAGTGATGGTCGATGTGACCTTGATTTCTTCCTTAGGCCCTTCTTCCGACACCTTGCTAGACTTCGCGGCGTCGGGTACTGATTGCCTGGTTAGGAAGAGGGGTCACATCAGGTCGACTTGCTGGAGGCTCTTCGAGTCCCGAATCCTTGTGGTCCTGGCTTACGCAAAATAGGGTGTATTCGAAGCCCACATAAGGACTTTGGTCCCTCGCTTCCAGAACAAGTTTAGTCGACCTGCGTAGTTTCCTCCACTTAAATGCATGCACTACCAAGTCTTTTTGACGTTGACTCTTGCGTGGTCGCCCGATTTTTATCTTCTTTTCTCACGTTTTATCCTCCTTTGGACTGTCCAGGGTCAATGTGAGCCCGATAGATCTAGGTCATCCCTGAGGGGTCGAGGTTGCCCTGAGAGACCGGGATATACCGACCTTTGACCCTAAAGTGACAAGGTGAATCCTGAGGGGCATGGTATACCGAGAAATGAATAGGTCTACCAAAGAGAAACCATGGGTCTACCATCCGAAAGTTTTGGGGCAAATTTCTTGTTTCACGACTCTGCATTACATCGACCCGGTAACGAATCATATTCTGGCGCTCAAAGCCTTTAAGTAAGGCTCCTTGATTTTAAGTCCGCTTCTTCGACCCATCAGGGATCTGCGGGGCGAAGTGGGGTCCATAACGGCG
The DNA here is from genome assembly GCA_947650285.1 of Hyaloperonospora brassicae. Taxonomy (NCBI): domain Eukaryota; phylum Oomycota; class Peronosporomycetes; order Peronosporales; family Peronosporaceae; genus Hyaloperonospora; species Hyaloperonospora brassicae. The sequence continues at coordinate 47,501 of CANTFL010000625.1, forward strand.
TGATTAGTCTCCATAACATGCACTGTGCCGGATTGTCGACTTACGGGGGGGGGGTACTTCGATGCCGCATATAGACCTTGACCAACCTTCTGTACCCGTCGGCTAGTGGATGGCACTCTCCGGTAGACTGGACGGAGACTGAGATGTATTAGCCTTGGCAGAGATATACCGTGGACCTCGAGAAGATATGCTTCAATCGGTGGGTCAATAGGTGGCCACTCGATCGACTCGGTCGAGAGTGGGCTTATACCCAAATCCTTCAGGTAGCTTGTCAATCCTGGCCTTTCGTGTAATCACATGGGTGTTTACCTCATGGCGTTTGCTGTGATCCATAACCGCCAGGATGGGAGACCGCTTCCAATAGCGGATCGTGAAGGGGAGGTTGCTACTCGACGAACCCACAGGCCAAATACTTCCTGGGGATCCACTTGCACTTGGTCTCGCTACCCAACTGTCTTTGACGGGTGGCCAAAGTAAATTCCTCCCCCGGAACAGGCGGGCAGACTTAAAACGTTCTCCCCTTCAAGCACGACGGCGACGTGATATAAAGATCGCAAATTGAGACCTATTCGATATATTCCTATCCTTAAATATATCTACTCTCCCCCGGCTCCCACCGAGTACAGAATAAAATGTCTTAATACATGAGAGATTTTAACCACCTACAAAAGTAGCTTTGTCGCAGTTTTGACCGCATGAAAGAACTACACATCGAATTGCGCCAACAACGAAAAAACTTTGGTGTCTAATATTATGAAATTGGTCATTTTCGCCGCGTTTCGCTGAAACTTAACTCCATTTTTGCTCAGCTGCGTTTCGAAAGGTCCAACCTGACTTCCAAACGGGATCGCGCTCTCCAAGAGCATCACACATTGCGAGAACGCATGGCGTCGTTGGTGACCCGAGATGTTATACCGATGTCGACCCAATTGACGTCGATCATTATTTCCTTGGGACTGCTTTGTGTAATACACTTCAAACTCCGCGCTACCTATCAGTAAGCATCCGAGCGAGCTCGTTTCTCTATAGATTCATCGTATAAATATAGAATCAATTGTTCCCGCATCTCTGCCCCTCCCGATCTTTCCAAAATCGTGGCCCTAGAAGAACGCGCGGTTCCAAGACCCGTCACGATCTCGAGGCCTCTCGTCCTACCCACATTCGGGTACTTCTAAGATCCTTTGTTCAGACCTTCCGCCTCTGAGGATGTGACTTTATATCAAATTTGAAGATGACAACCTCACACATTATCTGTATTACAATCTTTCTCTCGTCTTAAAGTATCCGGTGTCAAATCTTAGCGTTCGGCCGGTTCGTCCCTAGCTCCGATCATCGTGGACTTTTCTGGTCAATCGACAGTAACTAAGACATCTCGCGTGTTTGCTTCTGGCGAGGCTTCATATAAACTTTTAAGAAGTTAGTAGCTTCATAAACAAGCGCGTTTATCCATAAACCTAATTGTTGTCGCTATCAGACTACGGAGAAATATCTCGCTTTAAGCGCGATATGATGAGTGGATCCCGAGATACAGACATTAGTTGACACGAGTTCCCTTCCAGTCGCTCCTTGGTCGGCACGAAATATCAGCTGGACCATAATGGCCGAATTGAGGGTCGACTTCCTCTTCCAACACTTCTCCAAACCGTAACGGTATCCGTTTCCGGCGTTAAAGGCACTTTGAACTTTACCAATTGTATCTGCAGCCTCTTCCATGCTGCTGATGGTCCAGAACGACGCATAGTACGCCTTAAAGCCCCGAAGGAGTGCTTTTTCCACATATCGTGCCGGTCTCTTTCCGTCGTACAGGGTGGTCTAACCAGCCCGCTACCCTGTATTAAAAGTACGAATTTAGAACCAGGGAAAATTCTATCCTGATGGACCCATGAGGTATTTGCATACTCGGTAATTGCGTTGATATCACCCTTTATCTAGTACCACCATGCATCAAGATTTACCTCTCTCAATTCGTATATATTAGACCATTTTACAGCATTATCTTCAACATACATAATGTAATAGCTCTGGATTAAAAGAGAATATTGCATAGCCATCAGTGTCGTTGGAAAGGGAAAATTATGTATAGAGCGAAGTTTCTTTGCGTGGGCCTCTTATTCATATCCCCATACTCGATGTACGTGGTAGACGACCTCCCGACACCCTCACGAGCGTTTGACTGCGCTGATAGACAAATTCCAGTCAGGTAAACTTCTAACATGCTTTCTACCTTCTTGAATAGCTCATTTTACCAATTGGTGGGAATTAGACTGTCATATATACATATATGTCCGATCAGTATCGATTGACCCGACTGTACATCTATTTCCACGTCACTACCAGATCACTTGTATCTTCTGGATTTGTTACTTACGAATTTCGCAGAAAACTATATATAGCATTATGCAATAGTTGCTGGTACATCTGGGCGCATTTTTAATTTTAACACCTTCAATATCCATATTTGATATTGTATAAAGAAAAATATTACCTACTCTATATGTTTATGAAGGTGCTCCTAATAATATTTCTAGTTTTTTGCTATTGTACCAAAAATTGTAAAAAAAAATATTAAAAAAAAATAAAATAGATCGAAAATATTTAGAATATGTAAGCTTGAATGGCATCCGGATCCATTAGAATAACCCTAATGATGTGACGAAGGCAAAATATCTATCTTGCCATTTCAGTTGTAACGACTACTCATAAAATAGTCGAGATGTTCAGAGAACGATTTCATGGTGCTCCATCTAGATCTTTCAATAATTCACTTACCAGGGGCATAGGGTAGATCATGAGGTGGATCAAATCATTGACCATCTGATAGTCAGTAAATAGTCTAATGTCCGCCCATTTTTCTTCATTATATTCACTATTGGGCTGACCCATGGCAAGGTATAAAGGTTGAATGGTCGTCGCTGATAGCATAACCTGGACCATACACATTCTTGTCCTTGACAAAACTTCAGGTGGATTGCTTGACTTCATCTCTTCCCTTGTCACATATCACACCATGAAAATCATCTTTTTTCTACGACCCGTCCCAGATCGTTCCATGTCCATCATTCTGGCGACACTTGGATCGGATCGCTGATCCTCGTTAGGATCATCTTTCATCTACTATTGGATCGCTAGATCACTTGGTATACTTTTCCGCCAGTAAGTGACGCCTTAAGCGGGTGGTGACCGATCCTTGTCTTAAAAATTCGATTAGTTATTTTACCACACTATCATTGACATAAAAGTCACGAAATTTCGACACGTATCTGAGGGGACGATCCGGCTTATTGTTATTACCGGTTTGGAGAACGACCTACGGTTATGGACAGGCTTAAAGATAGGTTGGCAAGTATATTGGTTGTTTTAATTAACAGACTTAAACTCTACAACTTATGCTCACGACACGCCCCCCCCCTCTTTTCCGGGCAAGATTTCTTTGCCTTCCCCGGCGGCTCAAGGCAGGCGTGTTTCGAGGACATTGTTGACCAATCTTGGATTTTGGGCCGAGGCCGAGAAGAGCGATCCCGGACAATCTGGTCCGGATCGATCAAGTACTCACACTCAACACAACTGCTAGGGTAGCAGCAAGCAACAACAAAGGAAAAGGATGTTGGTTACAAGATCGCGAGCCGGCTCAAGTGGTCAGAAGATCTGGACAAGGAATCAAAGACAAGACCGAGCAAGACCGAGACGATCTACCGGACAGATCCGCACGTTTCATTTTGGCGAAGCAAGACACCGATCTGCCCGCATTGCGCACTTCCGGCAAGATCGGCCGATCCCAAGACCATATCGGACCGATCCCAAGGCAAGACCAACGCAGGACTATAATTTGCTGAGTTAAGATTTCCGCACAGCGAAGACCCCGATCCCGAAGACGAATCGAGATCGGTGTGGTCCAAGATCAAGATCGCGACATCTCCGAATAGAGATCGTCGCGACTCAAGATCAAGATCGCAGAACTCCTGTTCGTGGTGTGAAGATTTCCGCACCGAGAGCGAGCTCTCAACGCCAAACCCTCAGCTAGATCGAAATATACCAAGTCCATTACGAAGAGCTCAAGCCAGCCCAACCGACGGGTACACAAGGTGAGCACAAGGCTATACAACAAGGCACAGATCGGAGTACCCCTCCGTGAGTCTGCAAGGCTGGGCAAGTGAAAGATCGACCCTCACACAAGCGACTTTGTTAGATCTACTTCACCACACAACACTACCCCGTAAAACATAAGGAAAACCGTTTTAAACCTAAGATTTGGGGATACAACATTAAATGTCAGTACCAGCTAGATAAAGCGACGGTGAATGAGTGGCTCAAGATCGCGATTCGAGATCGCGCAGATCGACATAATGTGGATAACAGTTCGCTTTACATAGAGTGTCACCCAAGTAGGGCTTTTTTAGATCCAGTCGAAGGCGGAGACACCCGCTAGCTTGCACACATGTGGTATTTGCAAATTCGGGTAGCTGAGATATGCGTGAAATGTGCGGGAAATATGCGATTCGTTTAGATATTGCAGGAACATCATATATAATTGTTTTATAATGTACATGTCTCCAATTTGAAACAAGTGGTAAATATCCGCTTGGCCAAATAGAGGGTTGGTGCTGATAGTTCACATCGCGTCAATTTCGATGGATCGCATCAACCAGAAGATAGTTGGCAGATCTAGATTGGTAATTTAATGATCACGAAGTGGAGTAATTTTTGGATGTGGGATATGGACTAAGGACTTGTTGTAGTCAAATACATAAACATGATCTTTTGCGATTGAAGAATTACATCGATTGACCTGGATTGACGAAGCTTGTTTAAACTGTAGAGATTTGCTTTAATAATTTGGTCGGGGTCGGGTAAGTCGAAATCTTTCTAAGTGATAAACCCTCACGTGGAAAAGATCGACAGCTAACGGAATGGGGGCAACTGACGTACATGGAGGTTGGTTGTTGAGTTGGTGATGATATATGTAATATGAGTGGCGTATTGATTGAGTTGATTCGAACGCGTCTGGAAAGCCGAAAAATAATAAGAAAGGAAGTTATCGAAAGAAGAACACCAGATAAGAAAATTGGAATTAAATATATTAAAGCATGGAAGCTAAGTAAACCGACCTAGCTATTACGCGGGAAAGAAATTGTCAGGCAACTTTGAGATCGACGGTTTTGGGCTAGTCCATAGGCGAAGAGCGATACTGGGATCTCCACCGTTTTTGGCCTTCATCTGGGAAATAGTGGTCGACGCATCTGGGATGTCCCGATCTCTGCTGCTAAAGACTAAATATTTAGGTGGTACTTCCTTGGCGTTGGGAGATGCAGGGAGAAGAATTTTAGCAATATATCCAGATCTCAGTAGCGCGCAATCATACCATCGAGAAAGAATTGAAGGATTGACTTAGGCTTGGGTCCAGATCGCGATCGCCTCTGTTTTCTCTAATTGCATTATTCAACAAGGCGATCATCATCAAGTCGTTTATCGCGGGAGATATAGATCGCATGGGTTGACTTCCATAGGATCTGAAGGCTGCGATACACTTATTTCTAATACAGGGTGGCGAGTTGGTCAAATACCCTACACGACAGAAAGAGACCGGCGTGATCTGTAGTAAAAAGTACTTTCCCATAACTAAATTACAAGGTCTTGATCTGAGCTATCGACACTAACCCAGGGGGCCAATCAATTAAGACGTGTGTATTGTGACTTACCAACAACTCCGGAAAAGGATACTGTTTCGGTTCGGCGAAGTGTGGAAAGAAGAAAATAATGTTATACTCAGCAAGTCTGATCCAGATGATCCTATGTGCCGACCTAGGTGTGACTTAAAAGGAAGATCGGGTCACGCGATTTTAGCACGCCAAGACCCACTCAGCCCGATCGCTCTTGGTGCGTGGTAGATCTCCATAGTCTGGCTGCGGTAACAACAGGTTGTCAGGTACACCCAGGCTGTCGGTGAAACTGATCGTGACCTCGAAATCACTTAAATTATCGCCGGGGAAGTTCACGCGGGATGTCGTAGTCGACGCCGGATTTATGGAAACCCACGTCGATCGGGGCTGAGGGCTATCTTGACGAACGATGGGATCTAATACCGAAGGGTTTGCGATGAGAAAAAGATTGTAATCCCGATAGTGCTGCAAGGGTTATAAATTAGACCTCGGTGAATTCTTTATCTTCAGAAGCAGGAGAGTATAACGACGTAGTCGCGTTGCCAGGCTTGCGGGTAGGCCTATCGCTCGCGAGATCGTGGCATATTTTAGTGTCACTTAATCGCCCAGATTTATAAACCAATTGGGATCGGGGGTGGAGATCGATCATCGAGTGACTCTCTTAGACACGACCTGTGCATGTGAAGTCACTGCTTCACGCGAACGCTTGCGTCCAAGTAACGCGAGATCGAAAGTAGCAGCAGCCCCGGAGATGGGATTGATCGGCGCCATTATGATCGAGATCGGTTCATGATCTCCGCTTACCAGCGATGCCATGCGATCTCAAAACGTACGATGATCTTTTATCGTGCATTCCCTTTCAAACTTCAGGATGAATATCTCGAAGCACGGCTGAGTAAGTATGGCGTCGCGATCCAGTAAAATTCGTCGTAGCCGTGTGCATTTCTAAGACTGGTCAGCGACGTTAGCCTGCTCCTGGATCAACTCCACTTGAAGTTTTCCGGTGCACTCAACACTGCGACGGAGATTGTCTTGTGGTTAGGTGTGCACTTTCTTGTACTACAGTATTTCGTCCAACACTCTATAAGAAAGGCCCAAAAGCGCATCACGCTCAGTCATCACGCGATATCCGGTCTCATCCATTTTCTTGCAAAGCCCGGCAATTTTGCGGTCATATTTCTATTGCGCGACGTAGGATTTTTAAATGGCCTTCAAAAACTGCTTTTTTAGGTACACGATTCAGGGGTCTGGTCTTCGATTATTTCGGTGTGATCTGAAAGCTTGGCTTGACATTTGCCCAGCTCTTCGCTAAATGCCTTCGACCGTTGCAACTAATCTTCTAGTCGCGCGCACAGGTTATTATGGCAAAGTCACTGATTGAATTTTGGGACGTGGATCGGTGACCACCCAATTAAGACATTACTTTCTGGTGGAATACGGCACCTAGTGATCTAGAGATCCAATAGGAGATGAAAGATGATCCCCACGGATATCAACGATTCGATCCAACTGTCGCCAGATTATTGGACATGGAACAATTTAGGACGAGGAGTAGAAAGAAATGATTGCAATGGACCAATCTGGGACGAGTCACAGATATATATGATTGTCAAAGGTACATCTGGGACCAGGCGATGCGATATGACGCTGTGACGGAGGTGTAATATCCGTCATATAGGTGACACTCTGAACCGTTCCCGCAATGTGAGTACTGATTTGGGTTGATTATGGCCCGATCTGGAAGTGTGAGTACTCACGGAAGCCCAGGGAGTTATTCCAAGACATGTGGAGGATCTCGTGGACTAGACCAACCCTGAAGGATGATATTGGAGCAAGTACAATGGACAGATGGATATTTACTGTTAAATTGTACCGTGTCGATCCCCAACGATCTCGAATTGAGCGTCAGATCGGTCATGTTCCCTGTTGATTATGGATATGTCGTTGATGGAGCTATTGGATCATGATGAATATGCTTGTTTAAGGTCCATGAGTGATAGCTCAAAAGTTCAGACCAAAAGAGCCGGTGGAAGCCGGTTGAATTGACGTCGCAAAATGGATTTAGACACATTCGGCATTTGGATACTATTTTGGACTTTTCGGTACCAAAATTGGGTATTAGGTACCGCATTTGGAATTTGCTCCCTTTTTGGTGTCTAGGTACGATATCGGGGATATTGGCGCTATCTTTTCAGTACAGGTGATGAAATTTCGACACGTGTTCAAAGGGGCGGTCAAGCTTAAAAGTGCTATCGGTTTGAAGAGTGACCTACACTTTGAATAGGCCTAAGGATAGGATGGCTATGAATTTGGTTGGATAATAAAACAGTTACCGTTTTTACATATAAAGCACGTCGCAGACTTCTCTTCGGGGCAGGATATTTGGCCTCCCGTCGATCAAGAGACGTCGCACGCGCCGTGTTTCGTGTACTCACCTTGGATTATTCGGCCAAGGTGGGGTTAAGGTAACTCAACTCAACTCAAACTGCTAGGGTAGCAGCAAGCAACATTAAAGGTCTGGACACAAGATCGCGAGCCGGCTCAAGTGGTCAGAAGATCAGGACAAGCTGTTCAAGACAAGCCCGAGCAAGATCGAAGCGATGTACAAGGAAGATTGGCACGTTTCATTTTGGCGAAACAGGACATCTATCTGTTACACTGCGCACTTCCAACAAGATCGGCCGACCCCAAGACCAGATCGGACCGATACCAATGCAAGATCGACGCAAGACTATAATTTGCTGAGTGAAGATTTCCGCACAGCGAAGACCCCGATCTCGAGGACGAATCGAGATCGGTGTGATCCAAGATCAAGATCGCGACATCTCCACATAGTGATCGTCGCGACCCAAGATCAAGATCGCAGAACTCCTGTTCGTGGTGTGAAGATTTCCGCACCGAAAGCGAACTCTAAACCTCAATCCTCAGCGATATCGACATTTCCCAAAGCCGTTACGAAGAGCTCAGGTCAGCCCAACGGACGGGTACACAAGTTGAGCACAAGGCTATACAACAAGACACGGATCGGAGTACCCCCTCCGTGAGTCGGTAAGTCTGGGCAAGTGGAAGATCGACTCTCACACAATCAATTTTGTGAGATCGACTTCACCACAATGGTGCGCGTTCCCGGATTCGAACCAGGTATTTCACCGTGAGTCCACTGGCGAAGATGTCAATATCAAGCAAAAACCTGGGACTGAAGTGTCAGAGACAGAGGGATCGACGCAGACACGCAGAAGCACAAGATCCTCGGATCATCAGAGTTTTGGGAGGGGCTTTGATGAAATGAAAATGAAAGAGGAAGATCGAGAGGTCGATCTGGAAGATAAACCTTAAATACCTCCTTTGGTCCCTTCGGGGGCCACCGCAGATCGCTCTGCAAAGAGCGGTCTGCTGTATGAAAATTCAATGGTGAAAACAAACCGGCGAAGGCCAAACCCTATCTTCTCGTCGTCAGGTCCCCTGACATTACTACGAGGAAGAAGGCCAAGAAACCGCCGGATCGGCACGAAAAAAGAAGAAAGTGCCGGGATCAAATGGCGAAGATCACCGGATCGGAAAACCAATCGGGTTGAAGATCGAGTCGGTACCTCAAATGTGGGATCGTGCGGAATTAGAATGCCATTAACTTTTCTGAAGGAACTGTTCAATACAGATCCTGTCTTCAAAATTATACAGCCAAAGCTAACGAGATCGCTATATAGGCCGTGGTCAATACTCATAAGAGCCACCAGTCACATCGACGCGGTCGCATTAATTTTCTGGCTCCTGATAGAAACCGGTTTTCGCATAGGCGATTTCGATGCGAAGGACATGAGACATTGTAGTATGGATCAGATCGAGATCGCAGTGGCCGCTTTTATCGAGATTATTAAATGTCTAGTGGACACAATCGCATTGACTGAAGACAAGATCGCCCTAGATTTTATTACGTCCAAGCAGAAGCATACGGGATCGTCTCGTCATGCATCGATTACCTTGGACGTCAAATTGGAATTGGTGGGATCGAAGCCCTGTTGCCCGAGCGAAAGTAAATCTGACCGATCATGGCTTGTAGAGCAAAGGCGGCTGTATGTAGCCACTCCAGAACCACATTGAATATCGAGATTACCACTCAGAGGGTCAGACCTTCCGTGATCTCACGTCTGGAAGGGTTTTCAGGAAAAGATAGGGACGGAGATTGGGCTCGGAGCTAGATCGGCAAGGTCAGATCGGCTTTTGTTCGAAAACAAGTACCTGATGAAGAAAATTGTTCGTTGTTCCGTACTTTGCCTACCGTTTCAGCCCGATATTGGTATCTTCATCTGAACGTATCGATACAATTTAATTGGAAGGCGCTGGTGGAAGAATTCTTGTTCGAATATTGTGGACACGAAGAAACGGTCGATCAACAATACTACCTTTCTCGAAAACAACCGGATGAGAATCCAATTCGCTTCTCAGGACAACATTCCCCGTATAAATCTAAGGTGCAAAATGATAAAAGATACTGGTCAACCCATCGAGATCTCTGTTGGAGAATCTACGGAGGTGAGGATCGGTATTAGTCAAGCGTTCTAAAGGTTGTGGATTGCAAGAGGACTTGATTGGGTGCCATCGGTAAGACACAGCACTGGCAAGATATTATATCTGCAAGTGACGAATATTGGTGATCAGAAGATCGTGTTACCACCACATACCACACTCGGTGTGTGAATGAAAGGCGAGACAACACCACGATCTCAAGGGTACGTGTTGTATGGATCTGACAGATATAAGGATTGTCAAACTTAAGCGTATGAATACACTACAGATGAACAGTGGAAATGGCCCGATCATGAATGGATCGAATCGCCGGATGATCCCCCTAACTATGGAAAACCGATAAAGTTAATGACACGACCGAAAGATGATCCGGTGGAAACGGCGAAAAAAGCGGCAGTAATTACTTAGCGGGTTTCTGAAGCTGAAATGGGAGGAGAAAGTATCAAGACTGCATCAGGCAAAGAGAATGCCGTCGGCGATATACTCTCACATGATGAATCATTTCGGAGTTCTGCTGCTCGAGATCGCGAAAGTGATCCACAGTATTTGACGGAACGAGATCGAAGAGTGGTTCATCCTTCACACGATAGATCGGTTCAACGTCATATTGATCAAGATCGAGAAAGGGATCGACCCTATGCAATGAATCGAGATTACGAAGATGACCCATAGTATTGGACTTGTGAAGATCGCGATGATGATACACAGTATTCTACATATAGAGATTGTGAAGTGAATCCGACTTCACCCGATAGACCGTTTCAACGCTCTATCTGTAAATTTCGGGGAAATGATCCTCCGTACTCTACGAATCCAGATCGAGAAGGCGACTTAAATGTTGGGCAAATCTAGAATGCAATGTGAATCCGCCTTCACACGATATATTGTTTTAACGTTCTATCGATCAATATCGGAGAGGTCATCAAAAGTATTCTACGGATAAAGATCAAGATGGTGATCCACGAATTTTTTACGGAACGGGATCGCGAAGGTGAACCAAAGTATTCGACAGATCGAGATTGCAAAATGGACGCACACTATACGACTGATCGAGACCGAAAAGGTGATCCACAAATATCGACATATCGAGATCTCAAAGATTACCCACATTCATACTATGACACGTTACAACGTTTCAACGTTCTATCGATCAAGATCGAGAGAGTGGTCAAAGGTATTCTACGGATCAAGATCCCGAAGGTGACTCGCAGTACTGGATCTGTCAAGATCGTGAAGTAAATACGCTTTCTCACGATGGATCATATGACATTATATCGAGCGAGATCGCGAAGGTGATCCACACTATTTGACAGATCGAGATCGAGAAGGTGATCAACAGTGTTCGAAAGGTCCAGATCGGGAAAGTGACCCACACTTTTGGACTTATCGAGATCGCGAAGTGAATCCGTCTTCTTGCGATGGATTGTTTAAGGTTTCTATTGATCAAGATCGATAAAATGATCGACGCATATTACGGATCAAGAACCCGTGACTAGGGTGGCGAAGGTGTTCAAGACGAGCGTAATGGTCTGTAATTATATCTCGATTTGCTAGTTGATCTAAACAGATAGTACGGATTACTCTGCGGCGATCATTCTACAAGTGGAGATCGACTATCTATGAAGATACCTTCGGCGATCGATATTACAAAGAAGATTAAAAGCGTTGAGTGGATACAAGACCGAACGAAGCAAGAGATTGACGCCACAAGAGATATTACGAACGAAGGCACCGAATCTGAGGTAGCTGATCTGTTACAAGAACGGTCCAGCCGTCAGTCAGACGGGATCGGGTTCAAGGATGGTGAGTTGCAAGAAGAGCACACCCGACTGGTTAGAGGACTCGAAATGAATGCGATCGTGAGATTGTCGAAGGGAAACGATCATGCGAGGTCGCCGGCGCAGGTCAATATGGAGATCGATCAAGCGCCAATCGGATTGAAACGATCGGTATGTGAAGACAGCGCGACCAAAGACGGCGACCCTGACGAGATTGATACGGTGCATGGAGAGTCCAGACGTCAGTCAGGCGGGATGTCGACTCGAGATGGTCAGAATGGCGAAGGGGTTGAAGACGAGTGTAATGGTCTGTTATTATATCTCGATTTGCTAGCCGATCTGGACTGGGGGCGCGAATTACTCTGCAGCGATCACCCTATAAGTGGAGATCGACTATCTATGAAGATACCTTCGGCGATCGATATTACAAAGAAGATTAAAAGCGTCGAGTGGATACAAGACCGAACGAAGCAAGAGATTGACGCCACAAGAGATATTACGAACGGAGGCACCGAATCTGAGGTAGCTGATCTGTTACAAGAACGGTCCAGCCGTCAGTCAGACGGGATCGGGTTCAAGGATGGTGGGTTGCAAGAAGAGCACACCCGACTGGTTAGAGGACTCGAAATGAATGCGACCGTGAGATTGTCGAAGGGAAACGATCATGCGAGGTCGCCGGCGCAGGTCAATATGGAGATCGATCAAGCGTCGATAGGATTGAAACGATCGGTATGTGAAGACAGCGCGACCAAAGACGGCGACCCTGACGAGATTGATACGGTGCATGGAGAGTCCAGACGTCAGTCAGGCGGGATGTCGACTCGAGATGGTCAGAATGGCAAAGGGGTTGAAGACGAGTGTAATGGTCTGTTATTATATCTCGATTTGCTAGCCGATCTGGACTGGGGGCGCGAATTAATCTGCAGCGATCACCCTATAAGTGGAGATCGACTATCTATGAAGATACCTTCGGCGATCGATATTACAAAGAAGATTAAAAGCGTTGAGTGGATACAAGACCGAACGAAGCAAGATATTGACGCCACGAGAGAGATTACGAACGAAGGCACCGAATCTGAGGTAGCTGATCTGTTACAAGAACGGTCCAGCCGTCAGTCAGACGGGATCGGGTCCAAGGATGGTGAGTTGCAAGAAGAGCACACCCGACTGGTTAGAGGACTCGAAATGAATGCGACCGTGAGATTGTCGAAGGGAAACGATCATGCGAGGTCGCCGGCGCAGGTCAATATGGAGATCGATCAAGCGCCAATCGGATTGAAACGATCGGTATGTGAAGACAGCGCGACCAAAGACGGCGACCCTGACGAGATTGATACGGTGCATGGAGAGTCCAGACGTCAGTCAGGCGGGATGTCGACTCGAGATGGTCAGAATGGCGAAGGGGTTGAAGACGAGTGTAATGGTCTGTTATTATATCTCGATTTGCTAGCCGATCTGGAATGGGGGCGCGAATTACTCTGCAGCGATCACCCTATAAGTGGAGATCGACTATCTATGAAGATACCTTCGGCGATCGATATTACAAAGAAGATTAAAAGCGTCGAGTGGTTACAAGACCGAACGAAGCAAGAGATTGACGCGCCAAGAGAGATTGCGAACGAAGGCACCGAATCTGAGGTAGCTGATCTGTTACAAGAACGGTCCAGCCGTCAGTCAGACGGGATCGGGTTCAAGGATGGTGAGTTGCAAGAAGAGCACACCCGACTGGTTAGAGGACTCGAAATGAATGCGACCGTGAGATTGTCCAAGAGGAACGAGGTCGCCGGCGCAGGTCAATATGGAGATCGATCAAGCGCCAATCGGATTGAAACGATCGGTATGTGAAGACAGCGCGACCAAAGACGGCGACCCTGACGAGGTTGATACGGTGCATGGAGAGTCCAGACGTCAGTCAGGCGGGATGTCGACTCGAGATGGTCAGAATGGCGAAGGGGTTGAAGACGAGTGTAATGGTCTGTAATTATATCTCGATTTGCTAGCCGATCTGGAATGGGGGCGCGAATTAATCTGCAGCGATTACCCTATAAGTGGAGATCGACTATCTATGAAGATACCTTCGGCGATCGATATTACAAAGAAGATTAAAAGCGTCGAGTGGATACAAGACCGAACGAAGCAAGAGATTGACGCCACAAGAGATATTACGAACGAAGGCACCGAATCTGAGGTAGCTGATCTGTTACAAGAACGGTCCAGCCGTCAGTCAGACGGGATCGGGTTCAAGGATGGTGAGCTGCAAGAAGAGCACACCCGACTGGATAGAGGGCTCGAAATGAATGCGACCGTGAGATTGTCGAAGGGAAACGATCATGCGAGGTCGCCGGCGCAGGTCAATATGGAGATCGATCAAGCGCCAATCGGATTGAAACGATCGGTATGTGAAGACAGCACGACCAAAGACGGCGACCCTGACGAGATTGATACGGTGCATGGAGAGTCCAGACGTCAGTCAGGCGGGATGTCGACTCGAGATGGTCAGAATGGCGAAGGGGTTGAAGACGAGTGTAATGGTCTGTTATTATATCTCGATTTGCTAGCCGATCTGGAATGGGGGCGCGAATTAATCTGCAGCGATCACCCTATAAGTGGAGATCGACTATCTATGAAGATACCTTCGGCGATCGATATTACAAAGAAGATTAAAAGCGTCGAGTGGTTACAAGACCGAACGAAGCAAGAGATTGACGCCACAAGAGATATTACGAACGAAGGCACCGAATCTGAGGTAGCTGATTTGTTACAAGAACGGTCCAGCCGTCAGTCAGACGGAATCGGGTTCAAGGATGGTGAGTTGCAAGAAGAGCACACCCGACTGGTTAGAGGACTCGAAATGAATGCGACCGTGAGATTGTCGAAGGGAAACGATCATGCGAGGTCGCCGGCGCAGGTCAATATGGAGATCGATCAAGCGCCAATCGGATTGAAACGATCGGTATGTGAAGACAGCGCGACCAAAGACGGCGACCCTGACGAGATTGATACGGTGCATGGAGAGTCCAGACGTCAGTCAGGCGGGATGTCGACTCGAGATGGTCAGAATGGCGAAGGGGTTGAAGACGAGTGTAATGGTCTGTAATTATATCTCGATTTGCTAGCCGATCTGGACTGGGGGCGCGAATTAATCTGCAGCGATCACCCTATAAGTGGAGATCGACTATCTATGAAGATACCTTCGGCGATCGATATTACAAAGAAGATTAAAAGCGTCGAGTGGTTACAAGACCGAACGAAGCAAGATATTGACGCCACAAGAGAGATTACGAACGAAGGCACCGAATCTGAGGTAGCTGATCTGTTACAAGAACGGTCCAGCCGTCAGTCAGACGGGATCGGGTCCAAGGATGGTGAGTTGCAAGAAGAGCACACCCGACTGGTTAGAGGACTCGAAATGAATGCGACCGTGAGATTGTCGAAGGGAAACACATGCGAGGTCGCCGGCGCAGGTCAATATGGAGATCGATCAAGCGCCAATCGGATTGAAACGATCGGTATGTGAAGACAGCGCGACCAAAGACGGCGACCCTGACGAGATTGATACGGTGCATGGAGAGTCCAGACGTCAGTCAGGCGGGATGTCGACTCGAGATGGTCAGAATGGCGAAGGTGTTGAAGACGAGTGTAATGGTCTGTAATTATATCTCGATTTGCTAGCCGATCTGGACTGGGGGCGCGAATTACTCTGCAGCGATCACCCTATAAGTGGAGATCGACTATCTATGAAGATACCTTCGGCGATCGATATTACAAAGAAGATTAAAAGCGTCGAGTGGATACAAGACCGAACGAAGCAAGAGATTGACGCCACAAGAGATATTACGAACGAAGGCACCGAATCTGAGGTAGCTGATCTGTTACAAGAACGGTCCAGCCGTCAGTCAGACGGGATCGGGTTCAAGGATGGTGAGTTGCAAGAAGAGCACACCCGACTGGTTAGAGGACTCGAAATGAATGCGACCGTGAGATTGTCGAAGGGAAACGATCATGCGAGGTCGCCGGCGCAGGTCAATATGGAGATCGATCAAGCGCCAATCGGATTGAAACGATCGGTATGTGAAGACAGCGCGACCAAAGACGGCGACCCTGACGAGATTGATACGGTGCATGGAGAGTCCAGACGTCAGTCAGGCGGGATGTCGACTCGAGATGGTCAGAATGGCGAAGGTGTTGAAGACGAGTGTAATGGTCTGTTATTATATCTCGATTTGCTAGCCGATCTGGACTGGGGGCGCGAATTACTCTGCAGCGATCACCCTATAAGTGGAGATCGACTATCTATGAAGATACCTTCGGCGATCGATATTACAAAGAAGATTAAAAGCGTCGAGTGGATACAAGACCGAACGAAGCAAGAGATTGACGCCACAAGAGAGATTACGAACGAAGGCACCGAATCTGAGGTAGCTGATCTGTTACAAGAACGGTCCAGCCGTCAGTCAGACGGGATCGGGTTCAAGGATGGTGAGTTGCAAGAAGAGCACACCCGACTGGTTAGAGGACTCGAAATGAATGCGACCGTGAGATTGTCGAAGGGAAACGATCATGCGAGGTCGCCGGCGCAGGTCAATATGGAGATCGATCAAGCGCCAATCGGATTGAAACGATCGGTATGTGAAGACAGCGCGACCAAAGACGGCGACCCTGACGAGATTGATACGGTGCATGGAGAGTCCAGACGTCAGTCAGGCGGGATGTCGACTCGAGATGGTCAGAATGGCGAAGGTGTTGAAGACGAGTGTAATGGTCTGTAATTATATCTCGATTTGCTAGCCGATCTGGACTGGGGGCGCGAATTACTCTGCAGCGATCACCCTATAAGTGGAGATCGACTATCTATGAAGATACCTTCGGCGATCGATATTACAAAGAAGATTAAAAGCGTCGAGTGGATACAAGACCGAACGAAGCAAGAGATTGACGCCACAAGAGAGATTACGAACGAAGGCACCGAATCTGAGGTAGCTGATCTGTTACAAGAACGGTCCAGCCGTCAGTCAGACGGGATCGGGTTCAAGGATGGTGAGTTGCAAGAAGAGCACACCCGACTGGTTAGAGGACTCGAAATGAATGCGACCGTGAGATTGTCGAAGGGAAACGATCATGCGAGGTCGCCGGCGCAGGTCAATATGGAGATCGATCAAGCGCCAATCGGATTGAAACGATCGGTATGTGAAGACAGCGCGACCAAAGACGGCGACCCTGACGAGATTGATACGGTGCATGGAGAGTCCAGACGTCAGTCAGGCGGGATGTCGACTCGAGATGGTCAGAATGGCGAAGGTGTTGAAGACGAGTGTAATGGTCTGTAATTATATCTCGATTTGCTAGCCGATCTGGACTGGGGGCGCGAATTACTCTGCAGCGATCACCCTATAAGTGGAGATCGACTATCTATGAAGATACCTTCGGCGATCGATATTACAAAGAAGATTAAAAGCGTCGAGTGGATACAAGACCGAACGAAGCAAGAGATTGACGCCACAAGAGAGATTACGAACGAAGGCACCGAATCTGAGGTAGCTGATCTGTTACAAGAACGGTCCAGCCGTCAGTCAGACGGGATCGGGTTCAAGGATGGTGAGTTGCAAGAAGAGCACACCCGACTGGTTAGAGGACTCGAAATGAATGCGACCGTGAGATTGTCGAAGGGAAACGATCATGCGAGGTCGCCGGCGCAGGTCAATATGGAGATCGATCAAGCGCCAATCGGATTGAAACGATCGGTATGTGAAGACAGCGCGACCAAAGACGGCGACCCTGACGAGATTGATACGGTGCATGGAGAGTCCAGACGTCAGTCAGGCGGGATGTCGACTCGAGATGGTCAGAATGGCGAAGGTGTTGAAGACGAGTGTAATGGTCTGTAATTATATCTCGATTTGCTAGCCGATCTGGACTGGGGGCGCGAATTACTCTGCAGCGATCACCCTATAAGTGGAGATCGACTATCTATGAAGATACCTTCGGCGATCGATATTACAAAGAAGATTAAAAGCGTCGAGTGGATACAAGACCGAACGAAGCAAGAGATTGACGCCACAAGAGATATTACGAACGAAGGCACCGAATCTGAGGTAGCTGATCTGTTACAAGAACGGTCCAGCCGTCAGTCAGACGGGATCGGGTTCAAGGATGGTGGGTTGCAAGAAGAGCACACCCGACTGGTTAGAGGACTCGAAATGAATGCGACCGTGAGATTGTCGAAGGGAAACGATCATGCGAGGTCGCCGGCGCAGGTCAATATGGAGATCGATCAAGCGCCAATCGGATTGAAACGATCGGTATGTGAAGACAGCGCGACCAAAGACGGCGACCCTGACGAGATTGATACGGTGCATGGAGAGTCCAGACGTCAGTCAGGCGGGATGTCGACTCGAGATGGTCAGAATGGCGAAGGTGTTGAAGACGAGTGTAATGGTCTGTAATTATATCTCGATTTGCTAGCCGATCTGGACTGGGGGCGCGAATTACTCTGCAGCGATCACCCTATAAGTGGAGATCGACTATCTATGAAGATACCTTCGGCGATCGATATTACAAAGAAGATTAAAAGCGTCGAGTGGATACAAGACCGAACGAAGCAAGAGATTGACGCCACAAGAGAGATTACGAACGAAGGCACCGAATCTGAGGTAGCTGATCTGTTACAAGAACGGTCCAGCCGTCAGTCAGACGGGATCGGGTTCAAGGATGGTGAGTTGCAAGAAGAGCACACCCGACTGGTTAGAGGACTCGAAATGAATGCGACCGTGAGATTGTCGAAGGGAAACGATCATGCGAGGTCGCCGGCGCAGGTCAATATGGAGATCGATCAAGCGCCAATCGGATTGAAACGATCGGTATGTGAAGACAGCGCGACCAAAGACGGCGACCCTGACGAGATTGATACGGTGCATGGAGAGTCCAGACGTCAGTCAGGCGGGATGTCGACTCGAGATGGTCAGAATGGCGAAGGTGTTGAAGACGAGTGTAATGGTCTGTAATTATATCTCGATTTGCTAGCCGATCTGGACTGGGGGCGCGAATTACTCTGCAGCGATCACCCTATAAGTGGAGATCGACTATCTATGAAGATACCTTCGGCGATCGATATTACAAAGAAGATTAAAAGCGTCGAGTGGATACAAGACCGAACGAAGCAAGAGATTGACGCCACAAGAGAGATTACGAACGAAGGCACCGAATCTGAGGTAGCTGATCTGTTACAAGAACGGTCCAGCCGTCAGTCAGACGGGATCGGGTTCAAGGATGGTGAGTTGCAAGAAGAGCACACCCGACTGGTTAGAGGACTCGAAATGAATGCGACCGTGAGATTGTCGAAGGGAAACGATCATGCGAGGTCGCCGGCGCAGGTCAATATGGAGATCGATCAAGCGCCAATCGGATTGAAACGATCGGTATGTGAAGACAGCGCGACCAAAGACGGCGACCCTGACGAGATTGATACGGTGCATGGAGAGTCCAGACGTCAGTCAGGCGGGATGTCGACTCGAGATGGTCAGAATGGCGAAGGTGTTGAAGACGAGTGTAATGGTCTGTAATTATATCTCGATTTGCTAGCCGATCTGGACTGGGGGCGCGAATTACTCTGCAGCGATCACCCTATAAGTGGAGATCGACTATCTATGAAGATACCTTCGGCGATCGATATTACAAAGAAGATTAAAAGCGTCGAGTGGATACAAGACCGAACGAAGCAAGAGATTGACGCCACAAGAGATATTACGAACGAAGGCACCGAATCTGAGGTAGCTGATCTGTTACAAGAACGGTCCAGCCGTCAGTCAGACGGGATCGGGTTCAAGGATGGTGGGTTGCAAGAAGAGCACACCCGACTGGTTAGAGGACTCGAAATGAATGCGACCGTGAGATTGTCGAAGGGAAACGATCATGCGAGGTCGCCGGCGCAGGTCAATATGGAGATCGATCAAGCGCCAATCGGATTGAAACGATCGGTATGTGAAGACAGCGCGACCAAAGACGGCGACCCTGACGAGATTGATACGGTGCATGGAGAGTCCAGACGTCAGTCAGGCGGGATGTCGACTCGAGATGGTCAGAATGGCGAAGGTGTTGAAGACGAGTGTAATGGTCTGTAATTATATCTCGATTTGCTAGCCGATCTGGACTGGGGGCGCGAATTACTCTGCAGCGATCACCCTATAAGTGGAGATCGACTATCTATGAAGATACCTTCGGCGATCGATATTACAAAGAAGATTAAAAGCGTCGAGTGGATACAAGACCGAACGAAGCAAGAGATTGACGCCACAAGAGAGATTACGAACGAAGGCACCGAATCTGAGGTAGCTGATCTGTTACAAGAACGGTCCAGCCGTCAGTCAGACGGGATCGGGTTCAAGGATGGTGGGTTGCAAGAAGAGCACACCCGACTGGTTAGAGGACTCGAAATGAATGCGACCGTGAGATTGTCGAAGGGAAACGATCATGCGAGGTCGCCGGCGCAGGTCAATATGGAGATCGATCAAGCGCCAATCGGATTGAAACGATCGGTATGTGAAGACAGCGCGACCAAAGACGGCGACCCTGACGAGATTGATACGGTGCATGGAGAGTCCAGACGTCAGTCAGGCGGGATGTCGACTCGAGATGGTCAGAATGGCGAAGGTGTTGAAGACGAGTGTAATGGTCTGTAATTATATCTCGATTTGCTAGCCGATCTGGACTGGGGGCGCGAATTACTCTGCAGCGATCACCCTATAAGTGGAGATCGACTATCTATGAAGATACCTTCGGCGATCGATATTACAAAGAAGATTAAAAGCGTCGAGTGGATACAAGACCGAACGAAGCAAGAGATTGACGCCACAAGAGAGATTACGAACGGAGGCACCGAATCTGAGGTAGCTGATCTGTTACAAGAACGGTCCAGCCGTCAGTCAGACGGGATCGGGTTCAAGGATGGTGAGTTGCAAGAAGAGCACACCCGACTGGTTAGAGGACTCGAAATGAATGCGACCGTGAGATTGTCGAAGGGAAACGATCATGCGAGGTCGCCGGCGCAGGTCAATATGGAGATCGATCAAGCGCCAATCGGATTGAAACGATCGGTATGTGAAGACAGCGCGACCAAAGACGGCGACCCTGACGAGATTGATACGGTGCATGGAGAGTCCAGACGTCAGTCAGGCGGGATGTCGACTCGAGATGGTCAGAATGGCGAAGGTGTTGAAGACGAGTGTAATGGTCTGTAATTATATCTCGATTTGCTAGCCGATCTGGACTGGGGGCGCGAATTACTCTGCAGCGATCACCCTATAAGTGGAGATCGACTATCTATGAAGATACCTTCGGCGATCGATATTACAAAGAAGATTAAAAGCGTCGAGTGGATACAAGACCGAACGAAGCAAGAGATTGACGCCACAAGAGATATTACGAACGAAGGCACCGAATCTGAGGTAGCTGATCTGTTACAAGAACGGTCCAGCCGTCAGTCAGACGGGATCGGGTTCAAGGATGGTGGGTTGCAAGAAGAGCACACCCGACTGGTTAGAGGACTCGAAATGAATGCGACCGTGAGATTGTCGAAGGGAAACGATCATGCGAGGTCGCCGGCGCAGGTCAATATGGAGATCGATCAAGCGCCAATCGGATTGAAACGATCGGTATGTGAAGACAGCGCGACCAAAGACGGCGACCCTGACGAGATTGATACGGTGCATGGAGAGTCCAGACGTCAGTCAGGCGGGATGTCGACTCGAGATGGTCAGAATGGCGAAGGTGTTGAAGACGAGTGTAATGGTCTGTAATTATATCTCGATTTGCTAGCCGATCTGGACTGGGGGCGCGAATTACTCTGCAGCGATCACCCTATAAGTGGAGATCGACTATCTATGAAGATACCTTCGGCGATCGATATTACAAAGAAGATTAAAAGCGTCGAGTGGATACAAGACCGAACGAAGCAAGAGATTGACGCCACAAGAGATATTACGAACGAAGGCACCGAATCTGAGGTAGCTGATCTGTTACAAGAACGGTCCAGCCGTCAGTCAGACGGGATCGGGTTCAAGGATGGTGGGTTGCAAGAAGAGCACACCCGACTGGTTAGAGGACTCGAAATGAATGCGACCGTGAGATTGTCGAAGGGAAACGATCATGCGAGGTCGCCGGCGCAGGTCAATATGGAGATCGATCAAGCGCCAATCGGATTGAAACGATCGGTATGTGAAGACAGCGCGACCAAAGACGGCGACCCTGACGAGATTGATACGGTGCATGGAGAGTCCAGACGTCAGTCAGGCGGGATGTCGACTCGAGATGGTCAGAATGGCGAAGGTGTTGAAGACGAGTGTAATGGTCTGTAATTATATCTCGATTTGCTAGCCGATCTGGACTGGGGGCGCGAATTACTCTGCAGCGATCACCCTATAAGTGGAGATCGACTATCTATGAAGATACCTTCGGCGATCGATATTACAAAGAAGATTAAAAGCGTCGAGTGGATACAAGACCGAACGAAGCAAGAGATTGACGCCACAAGAGAGATTACGAACGAAGGCACCGAATCTGAGGTAGCTGATCTGTTACAAGAACGGTCCAGCCGTCAGTCAGACGGGATCGGGTTCAAGGATGGTGGGTTGCAAGAAGAGCACACCCGACTGGTTAGAGGACTCGAAATGAATGCGACCGTGAGATTGTCGAAGGGAAACGATCATGCGAGGTCGCCGGCGCAGGTCAATATGGAGATCGATCAAGCGCCAATCGGATTGAAACGATCGGTATGTGAAGACAGCGCGACCAAAGACGGCGACCCTGACGAGATTGATACGGTGCATGGAGAGTCCAGACGTCAGTCAGGCGGGATGTCGACTCGAGATGGTCAGAATGGCGAAGGTGTTGAAGACGAGTGTAATGGTCTGTAATTATATCTCGATTTGCTAGCCGATCTGGACTGGGGGCGCGAATTACTCTGCAGCGATCACCCTATAAGTGGAGATCGACTATCTATGAAGATACCTTCGGCGATCGATATTACAAAGAAGATTAAAAGCGTCGAGTGGATACAAGACCGAACGAAGCAAGAGATTGACGCCACAAGAGATATTACGAACGAAGGCACCGAATCTGAGGTAGCTGATCTGTTACAAGAACGGTCCAGCCGTCAGTCAGACGGGATCGGGTTCAAGGATGGTGGGTTGCAAGAAGAGCACACCCGACTGGTTAGAGGACTCGAAATGAATGCGACCGTGAGATTGTCGAAGGGAAACGATCATGCGAGGTCGCCGGCGCAGGTCAATATGGAGATCGATCAAGCGCCAATCGGATTGAAACGATCGGTATGTGAAGACAGCGCGACCAAAGACGGCGACCCTGACGAGATTGATACGGTGCATGGAGAGTCCAGACGTCAGTCAGGCGGGATGTCGACTCGAGATGGTCAGAATGGCGAAGGTGTTGAAGACGAGTGTAATGGTCTGTAATTATATCTCGATTTGCTAGCCGATCTGGACTGGGGGCGCGAATTACTCTGCAGCGATCACCCTATAAGTGGAGATCGACTATCTATGAAGATACCTTCGGCGATCGATATTACAAAGAAGATTAAAAGCGTCGAGTGGATACAAGACCGAACGAAGCAAGAGATTGACGCCACAAGAGAGATTACGAACGAAGGCACCGAATCTGAGGTAGCTGATCTGTTACAAGAACGGTCCAGCCGTCAGTCAGACGGGATCGGGTTCAAGGATGGTGAGTTGCAAGAAGAGCACACCCGACTGGTTAGAGGACTCGAAATGAATGCGACCGTGAGATTGTCGAAGGGAAACGATCATGCGAGGTCGCCGGCGCAGGTCAATATGGAGATCGATCAAGCGCCAATCGGATTGAAACGATCGGTATGTGAAGACAGCGCGACCAAAGACGGCGACCCTGACGAGATTGATACGGTGCATGGAGAGTCCAGACGTCAGTCAGGCGGGATGTCGACTCGAGATGGTCAGAATGGCGAAGGTGTTGAAGACGAGTGTAATGGTCTGTAATTATATCTCGATTTGCTAGCCGATCTGGACTGGGGGCGCGAATTACTCTGCAGCGATCACCCTATAAGTGGAGATCGACTATCTATGAAGATACCTTCGGCGATCGATATTACAAAGAAGATTAAAAGCGTCGAGTGGATACAAGACCGAACGAAGCAAGAGATTGACGCCACAAGAGATATTACGAACGAAGGCACCGAATCTGAGGTAGCTGATCTGTTACAAGAACGGTCCAGCCGTCAGTCAGACGGGATCGGGTTCAAGGATGGTGGGTTGCAAGAAGAGCACACCCGACTGGTTAGAGGACTCGAAATGAATGCGACCGTGAGATTGTCGAAGGGAAACGATCATGCGAGGTCGCCGGCGCAGGTCAATATGGAGATCGATCAAGCGCCAATCGGATTGAAACGATCGGTATGTGAAGACAGCGCGACCAAAGACGGCGACCCTGACGAGATTGATACGGTGCATGGAGAGTCCAGACGTCAGTCAGGCGGGATGTCGACTCGAGATGGTCAGAATGGCGAAGGTGTTGAAGACGAGTGTAATGGTCTGTAATTATATCTCGATTTGCTAGCCGATCTGGACTGGGGGCGCGAATTACTCTGCAGCGATCACCCTATAAGTGGAGATCGACTATCTATGAAGATACCTTCGGCGATCGATATTACAAAGAAGATTAAAAGCGTCGAGTGGATACAAGACCGAACGAAGCAAGAGATTGACGCCACAAGAGAGATTACGAACGGAGGCACCGAATCTGAGGTAGCTGATCTGTTACAAGAACGGTCCAGCCGTCAGTCAGACGGGATCGGGTTCAAGGATGGTGAGTTGCAAGAAGAGCACACCCGACTGGTTAGAGGACTCGAAATGAATGCGACCGTGAGATTGTCGAAGGGAAACGATCATGCGAGGTCGCCGGCGCAGGTCAATATGGAGATCGATCAAGCGCCAATCGGATTGAAACGATCGGTATGTGAAGACAGCGCGACCAAAGACGGCGACCCTGACGAGATTGATACGGTGCATGGAGAGTCCAGACGTCAGTCAGGCGGGATGTCGACTCGAGATGGTCAGAATGGCGAAGGTGTTGAAGACGAGTGTAATGGTCTGTAATTATATCTCGATTTGCTAGCCGATCTGGACTGGGGGCGCGAATTACTCTGCAGCGATCACCCTATAAGTGGAGATCGACTATCTATGAAGATACCTTCGGCGATCGATATTACAAAGAAGATTAAAAGCGTCGAGTGGATACAAGACCGAACGAAGCAAGAGATTGACGCCACAAGAGAGATTACGAACGGAGGCACCGAATCTGAGGTAGCTGATCTGTTACAAGAACGGTCCAGCCGTCAGTCAGACGGGATCGGGTTCAAGGATGGTGGGTTGCAAGAAGAGCACACCCGACTGGTTAGAGGACTCGAAATGAATGCGACCGTGAGATTGTCGAAGGGAAACGATCATGCGAGGTCGCCGGCGCAGGTCAATATGGAGATCGATCAAGCGCCAATCGGATTGAAACGATCGGTATGTGAAGACAGCGCGACCAAAGACGGCGACCCTGACGAGATTGATACGGTGCATGGAGAGTCCAGACGTCAGTCAGGCGGGATGTCGACTCGAGATGGTCAGAATGGCGAAGGTGTTGAAGACGAGTGTAATGGTCTGTAATTATATCTCGATTTGCTAGCCGATCTGGACTGGGGGCGCGAATTACTCTGCAGCGATCACCCTATAAGTGGAGATCGACTATCTATGAAGATACCTTCGGCGATCGATATTACAAAGAAGATTAAAAGCGTCGAGTGGATACAAGACCGAACGAAGCAAGAGATTGACGCCACAAGAGAGATTACGAACGGAGGCACCGAATCTGAGGTAGCTGATCTGTTACAAGAACGGTCCAGCCGTCAGTCAGACGGGATCGGGTTCAAGGATGGTGAGTTGCAAGAAGAGCACACCCGACTGGTTAGAGGACTCGAAATGAATGCGACCGTGAGATTGTCGAAGGGAAACGATCATGCGAGGTCGCCGGCGCAGGTCAATATGGAGATCGATCAAGCGCCAATCGGATTGAAACGATCGGTATGTGAAGACAGCGCGACCAAAGACGGCGACCCTGACGAGATTGATACGGTGCATGGAGAGTCCAGACGTCAGTCAGGCGGGATGTCGACTCGAGATGGTCAGAATGGCGAAGGTGTTGAAGACGAGTGTAATGGTCTGTAATTATATCTCGATTTGCTAGCCGATCTGGACTGGGGGCGCGAATTACTCTGCAGCGATCACCCTATAAGTGGAGATCGACTATCTATGAAGATACCTTCGGCGATCGATATTACAAAGAAGATTAAAAGCGTCGAGTGGATACAAGACCGAACGAAGCAAGAGATTGACGCCACAAGAGAGATTACGAACGGAGGCACCGAATCTGAGGTAGCTGATCTGTTACAAGAACGGTCCAGCCGTCAGTCAGACGGGATCGGGTTCAAGGATGGTGAGTTGCAAGAAGAGCACACCCGACTGGTTAGAGGACTCGAAATGAATGCGACCGTGAGATTGTCGAAGGGAAACGATCATGCGAGGTCGCCGGCGCAGGTCAATATGGAGATCGATCAAGCGCCAATCGGATTGAAACGATCGGTATGTGAAGACAGCGCGACCAAAGACGGCGACCCTGACGAGATTGATACGGTGCATGGAGAGTCCAGACGTCAGTCAGGCGGGATGTCGACTCGAGATGGTCAGAATGGCGAAGGTGTTGAAGACGAGTGTAATGGTCTGTTATTATATCTCGATTTGCTAGCCGATCTGGACTGGGGGCGCGAATTACTCTGCAGCGATCACCCTATAAGTGGAGATCGACTATCTATGAAGATACCTTCGGCGATCGATATTACAAAGAAGATTAAAAGCGTCGAGTGGATACAAGACCGAACGAAGCAAGAGATTGACGCCACAAGAGAGATTGCGAACGGAGGCACCGAATCTGAGGTAGCTGATCTGTTACAAGAACGGTCCAGCCGTCAGTCAGACGGGATCGGGTTCAAGGATGGTGAGTTGCAAGAAGAGCACACCCGACTGGTTAGAGGACTCGAAATGAATGCGACCGTGAGATTGTCGAAGGGAAACGATCATGCGAGGTCGCCGGCGCAGGTCAATATGGAGATCGATCAAGCGCCAATCGGATTGAAACGATCGGTATGTGAAGACAGCGCGACCAAAGACGGCGACCCTGACGAGATTGATACGGTGCATGGAGAGTCCAGACGTCAGTCAGGCGGGATGTCGACTCGAGATGGTCAGAATGGCGAAGGTGTTGAAGACGAGTGTAATGGTCTGTAATTATATCTCGATTTGCTAGCCGATCTGGACTGGGGGCGCGAATTACTCTGCAGCGATCACCCTATAAGTGGAGATCGACTATCTATGAAGATACCTTCGGCGATCGATATTACAAAGAAGATTAAAAGCGTCGAGTGGATACAAGACCGAACGAAGCAAGAGATTGACGCCACAAGAGAGATTACGAACGGAGGCACCGAATCTGAGGTAGCTGATCTGTTACAAGAACGGTCCAGCCGTCAGTCAGACGGGATCGGGTTCAAGGATGGTGAGTTGCAAGAAGAGCACACCCGACTGGTTAGAGGACTCGAAATGAATGCGACCGTGAGATTGTCGAAGGGAAACGATGATGCGAGGTCGCCGGCGCAGGTCAATATGGAGATCGATCAAGCGCCAATCGGATTGAAACGATCGGTATGTGAAGACAGCGCGACCAAAGACGGCGACCCTGACGAGATTGATACGGTGCATGGAGAGTCCAGACGTCAGTCAGGCGGGATGTCGACTCGAGATGGTCAGAATGGCGAAGGTGTTGAAGACGAGTGTAATGGTCTGTAATTATATCTCGATTTGCTAGCCGATCTGGACTGGGGGCGCGAATTACTCTGCAGCGATCACCCTATAAGTGGAGATCGACTATCTATGAAGATACCTTCGGCGATCGATATTACAAAGAAGATTAAAAGCGTCGAGTGGATACAAGACCGAACGAAGCAAGAGATTGACGCCACAAGAGAGATTACGAACGGAGGCACCGAATCTGAGGTAGCTGATCTGTTACAAGAACGGTCCAGCCGTCAGTCAGACGGGATCGGGTTCAAGGATGGTGAGTTGCAAGAAGAGCACACCCGACTGGTTAGAGGACTCGAAATGAATGCGACCGTGAGATTGTCGAAGGGAAACGATCATGCGAGGTCGCCGGCGCAGGTCAATATGGAGATCGATCAAGCGCCAATCGGATTGAAACGATCGGTATGTGAAGACAGCGCGACCAAAGACGGCGACCCTGACGAGATTGATACGGTGCATGGAGAGTCCAGACGTCAGTCAGGCGGGATGTCGACTCGAGATGGTCAGAATGGCGAAGGTGTTGAAGACGAGTGTAATGGTCTGTAATTATATCTCGATTTGCTAGCCGATCTGGACTGGGGGCGCGAATTACTCTGCAGCGATCACCCTATAAGTGGAGATCGACTATCTATGAAGATACCTTCGGCGATCGATATTACAAAGAAGATTAAAAGCGTCGAGTGGATACAAGACCGAACGAAGCAAGAGATTGACGCCACAAGAGAGATTACGAACGGAGGCACCGAATCTGAGGTAGCTGATCTGTTACAAGAACGGTCCAGCCGTCAGTCAGACGGGATCGGGTTCAAGGATGGTGAGTTGCAAGAAGAGCACACCCGACTGGTTAGAGGACTCGAAATGAATGCGACCGTGAGATTGTCGAAGGGAAACGATCATGCGAGGTCGCCGGCGCAGGTCAATATGGAGATCGATCAAGCGCCAATCGGATTGAAACGATCGGTATGTGAAGACAGCGCGACCAAAGACGGCGACCCTGACGAGATTGATACGGTGCATGGAGAGTCCAGACGTCAGTCAGGCGGGATGTCGACTCGAGATGGTCAGAATGGCGAAGGTGTTGAAGACGAGTGTAATGGTCTGTTATTATATCTCGATTTGCTAGCCGATCTGGACTGGGGGCGCGAATTACTCTGCAGCGATCACCCTATAAGTGGAGATCGACTATCTATGAAGATACCTTCGGCGATCGATATTACAAAGAAGATTAAAAGCGTCGAGTGGATACAAGACCGAACGAAGCAAGAGATTGACGCCACAAGAGAGATTACGAACGGAGGCACCGAATCTGAGGTAGCTGATCTGTTACAAGAACGGTCCAGCCGTCAGTCAGACGGGATCGGGTTCAAGGATGGTGAGTTGCAAGAAGAGCACACCCGACTGGTTAGAGGACTCGAAATGAATGCGACCGTGAGATTGTCGAAGGGAAACGATGATGCGAGGTCGCCGGCGCAGGTCAATATGGAGATCGATCAAGCGTCGATCGGATTGAAACGATCGGTATGTGAAGACAGCGCGACCAAAGACGGCGACCCTGACGAGATTGATACGGTGCATGGAGAGTCCAGACGTCAGTCAGGCGGGATGTCGACTCGAGATGGTCAGAATGGCGAAGGTGTTGAAGACGAGTGTAATGGTCTGTTATTATATCTCGATTTGCTAGCCGATCTGGACTGGGGGCGCGAATTACTCTGCAGCGATCACCCTATAAGTGGAGATCGACTATCTATGAAGATACCTTCGGCGATCGATATTACAAAGAAGATTAAAAGCGTCGAGTGGATACAAGACCGAACGAAGCAAGAGATTGACGCCACAAGAGAGATTACGAACGGAGGCACCGAATCTGAGGTAGCTGATCTGTTACAAGAACGGTCCAGCCGTCAGTCAGACGGGATCGGGTTCAAGGATGGTGAGTTGCAAGAAGAGCACACCCGACTGGTTAGAGGACTCGAAATGAATGCGACCGTGAGATTGTCGAAGGGAAACGAGGATGCGAGGTCGCCGGCGCAGGTCAATATGGAGATCGATCAAGCGCCAATCGGATTGAAACGATCGGTATGTGAAGACAGCGCGACCAAAGACGGCGACCCTGACGAGATTGATACGGTGCATGGAGAGTCCAGACGTCAGTCAGGCGGGATGTCGACTCGAGATGGTCAGAATGGCGAAGGTGTTGAAGACGAGTGTAATGGTCTGTAATTATATCTCGATTTGCTAGCCGATCTGGACTGGGGGCGCGAATTACTCTGCAGCGATCACCCTATAAGTGGAGATCGACTATCTATGAAGATACCTTCGGCGATCGATATTACAAAGAAGATTAAAAGCGTCGAGTGGATACAAGACCGAACGAAGCAAGAGATTGACGCCACAAGAGAGATTACGAACGGAGGCACCGAATCTGAGGTAGCTGATCTGTTACAAGAACGGTCCAGCCGTCAGTCAGACGGGATCGGGTTCAAGGATGGTGAGTTGCAAGAAGAGCACACCCGACTGGTTAGAGGACTCGAAATGAATGCGACCGTGAGATTGTCGAAGGGAAACGATCATGCGAGGTCGCCGGCGCAGGTCAATATGGAGATCGATCAAGCGCCAATCGGATTGAAACGATCGGTATGTGAAGACAGCGCGACCAAAGACGGCGACCCTGACGAGATTGATACGGTGCATGGAGAGTCCAGACGTCAGTCAGGCGGGATGTCGACTCGAGATGGTCAGAATGGCGAAGGTGTTGAAGACGAGTGTAATGGTCTGTAATTATATCTCGATTTGCTAGCCGATCTGGACTGGGGGCGCGAATTACTCTGCAGCGATCACCCTATAAGTGGAGATCGACTATCTATGAAGATACCTTCGGCGATCGATATTACAAAGAAGATTAAAAGCGTCGAGTGGATACAAGACCGAACGAAGCAAGAGATTGACGCCACAAGAGAGATTACGAACGGAGGCACCGAATCTGAGGTAGCTGATCTGTTACAAGAACGGTCCAGCCGTCAGTCAGACGGGATCGGGTTCAAGGATGGTGAGTTGCAAGAAGAGCACACCCGACTGGTTAGAGGACTCGAAATGAATGCGACCGTGAGATTGTCGAAGGGAAACGATCATGCGAGGTCGCCGGCGCAGGTCAATATGGAGATCGATCAAGCGCCAATCGGATTGAAACGATCGGTATGTGAAGACAGCGCGACCAAAGACGGCGACCCTGACGAGATTGATACGGTGCATGGAGAGTCCAGACGTCAGTCAGGCGGGATGTCGACTCGAGATGGTCAGAATGGCGAAGGTGTTGAAGACGAGTGTAATGGTCTGTAATTATATCTCGATTTGCTAGCCGATCTGGACTGGGGGCGCGAATTACTCTGCAGCGATCACCCTATAAGTGGAGATCGACTATCTATGAAGATACCTTCGGCGATCGATATTACAAAGAAGATTAAAAGCGTCGAGTGGATACAAGACCGAACGAAGCAAGAGATTGACGCCACAAGAGAGATTACGAACGGAGGCACCGAATCTGAGGTAGCTGATCTGTTACAAGAACGGTCCAGCCGTCAGTCAGACGGGATCGGGTTCAAGGATGGTGAGTTGCAAGAAGAGCACACCCGACTGGTTAGAGGACTCGAAATGAATGCGACCGTGAGATTGTCGAAGGGAAACGATCATGCGAGGTCGCCGGCGCAGGTCAATATGGAGATCGATCAAGCGCCAATCGGATTGAAACGATCGGTATGTGAAGACAGCGCGACCAAAGACGGCGACCCTGACGAGATTGATACGGTGCATGGAGAGTCCAGACGTCAGTCAGGCGGGATGTCGACTCGAGATGGTCAGAATGGCGAAGGTGTTGAAGACGAGTGTAATGGTCTGTTATTATATCTCGATTTGCTAGCCGATCTGGACTGGGGGCGCGAATTACTCTGCAGCGATCACCCTATAAGTGGAGATCGACTATCTATGAAGATACCTTCGGCGATCGATATTACAAAGAAGATTAAAAGCGTCGAGTGGATACAAGACCGAACGAAGCAAGAGATTGACGCCACAAGAGATATTACGAACGGAGGCACCGAATCTGAGGTAGCTGATCTGTTACAAGAACGGTCCAGCCGTCAGTCAGACGGGATCGGGTTCAAGGATGGTGAGTTGCAAGAAGAGCACACCCGACTGGTTAGAGGACTCGAAATGAATGCGACCGTGAGATTGTCGAAGGGAAACGATCATGCGAGGTCGCCGGCGCAGGTCAATATGGAGATCGATCAAGCGCCAATCGGATTGAAACGATCGGTATGTGAAGACAGCGCGACCAAAGACGGCGACCCTGACGAGATTGATACGGTGCATGGAGAGTCCAGACGTCAGTCAGGCGGGATGTCGACTCGAGATGGTCAGAATGGCGAAGGTGTTGAAGACGAGTGTAATGGTCTGTAATTATATCTCGATTTGCTAGCCGATCTGGACTGGGGGCGCGAATTACTCTGCAGCGATCACCCTATAAGTGGAGATCGACTATCTATGAAGATACCTTCGGCGATCGATATTACAAAGAAGATTAAAAGCGTCGAGTGGATACAAGACCGAACGAAGCAAGAGATTGACGCCACAAGAGAGATTACGAACGGAGGCACCGAATCTGAGGTAGCTGATCTGTTACAAGAACGGTCCAGCCGTCAGTCAGACGGGATCGGGTTCAAGGATGGTGAGTTGCAAGAAGAGCACACCCGACTGGTTAGAGGACTCGAAATGAATGCGACCGTGAGATTGTCGAAGGGAAACGATCATGCGAGGTCGCCGGCGCAGGTCAATATGGAGATCGATCAAGCGTCGATCGGATTGAAACGATCGGTATGTGAAGACAGCGCGACCAAAGACGGCGACCCTGACGAGATTGATACGGTGCATGGAGAGTCCAGACGTCAGTCAGGCGGGATGTCGACTCGAGATGGTCAGAATGGCGAAGGTGTTGAAGACGAGTGTAATGGTCTGTTATTATATCTCGATTTGCTAGCCGATCTGGACTGGGGGCGCGAATTACTCTGCAGCGATCACCCTATAAGTGGAGATCGACTATCTATGAAGATACCTTCGGCGATCGATATTACAAAGAAGATTAAAAGCGTCGAGTGGATACAAGACCGAACGAAGCAAGAGATTGACGCCACAAGAGAGATTACGAACGGAGGCACCGAATCTGAGGTAGCTGATCTGTTACAAGAACGGTCCAGCCGTCAGTCAGACGGGATCGGGTTCAAGGATGGTGAGTTGCAAGAAGAGCACACCCGACTGGTTAGAGGACTCGAAATGAATGCGACCGTGAGATTGTCGAAGGGAAACGATCATGCGAGGTCGCCGGCGCAGGTCAATATGGAGATCGATCAAGCGCCAATCGGATTGAAACGATCGGTATGTGAAGACAGCGCGACCAAAGACGGCGACCCTGACGAGATTGATACGGTGCATGGAGAGTCCAGACGTCAGTCAGGCGGGATGTCGACTCGAGATGGTCAGAATGGCGAAGGTGTTGAAGACGAGTGTAATGGTCTGTTATTATATCTCGATTTGCTAGCCGATCTGGACTGGGGGCGCGAATTACTCTGCAGCGATCACCCTATAAGTGGAGATCGACTATCTATGAAGATACCTTCGGCGATCGATATTACAAAGAAGATTAAAAGCGTCGAGTGGATACAAGACCGAACGAAGCAAGAGATTGACGCCACAAGAGAGATTGCGAACGGAGGCACCGAATCTGAGGTAGCTGATCTGTTACAAGAACGGTCCAGCCGTCAGTCAGACGGGATCGGGTTCAAGGATGGTGAGTTGCAAGAAGAGCACACCCGACTGGTTAGAGGACTCGAAATGAATGCGACCGTGAGATTGTCGAAGGGAAACGATCATGCGAGGTCGCCGGCGCAGGTCAATATGGAGATCGATCAAGCGCCAATCGGATTGAAACGATCGGTATGTGAAGACAGCGCGACCAAAGACGGCGACCCTGACGAGATTGATACGGTGCATGGAGAGTCCAGACGTCAGTCAGGCGGGATGTCGACTCGAGATGGTCAGAATGGCGAAGGTGTTGAAGACGAGTGTAATGGTCTGTTATTATATCTCGATTTGCTAGCCGATCTGGACTGGGGGCGCGAATTACTCTGCAGCGATCACCCTATAAGTGGAGATCGACTATCTATGAAGATACCTTCGGCGATCGATATTACAAAGAAGATTAAAAGCGTCGAGTGGATACAAGACCGAACGAAGCAAGAGATTGACGCCACAAGAGAGATTACGAACGAAGGCACCGAATCTGAGGTAGCTGATCTGTTACAAGAACGGTCCAGCCGTCAGTCAGACGGGATCGGGTTCAAGGATGGTGAGTTGCAAGAAGAGCACACCCGACTGGTTAGAGGACTCGAAATGAATGCGACCGTGAGATTGTCGAAGGGAAACGATCATGCGAGGTCGCCGGCGCAGGTCAATATGGAGATCGATCAAGCGCCAATCGGATTGAAACGATCGGTATGTGAAGACAGCGCGACCAAAGACGGCGACCCTGACGAGATTGATACGGTGCATGGAGAGTCCAGACGTCAGTCAGGCGGGATGTCGACTCGAGATGGTCAGAATGGCGAAGGTGTTGAAGACGAGTGTAATGGTCTGTTATTATATCTCGATTTGCTAGCCGATCTGGACTGGGGGCGCGAATTACTCTGCAGCGATCACCCTATAAGTGGAGATCGACTATCTATGAAGATACCTTCGGCGATCGATATTACAAAGAAGATTAAAAGCGTCGAGTGGATACAAGACCGAACGAAGCAAGAGATTGACGCCACAAGAGAGATTGCGAACGGAGGCACCGAATCTGAGGTAGCTGATCTGTTACAAGAACGGTCCAGCCGTCAGTCAGACGGGATCGGGTTCAAGGATGGTGAGTTGCAAGAAGAGCACACCCGACTGGTTAGAGGACTCGAAATGAATGCGACCGTGAGATTGTCGAAGGGAAACGAGGATGCGAGGTCGCCGGCGCAGGTCAATATGGAGATCGATCAAGCGCCAATCGGATTGAAACGATCGGTATGTGAAGACAGCGCGACCAAAGACGGCGACCCTGACGAGATTGATACGGTGCATGGAGAGTCCAGACGTCAGTCAGGCGGGATGTCGACTCGAGATGGTCAGAATGGCGAAGGTGTTGAAGACGAGTGTAATGGTCTGTTATTATATCTCGATTTGCTAGCCGATCTGGACTGGGGGCGCGAATTACTCTGCAGCGATCACCCTATAAGTGGAGATCGACTATCTATGAAGATACCTTCGGCGATCGATATTACAAAGAAGATTAAAAGCGTCGAGTGGATACAAGACCGAACGAAGCAAGAGATTGACGCCACAAGAGAGATTACGAACGGAGGCACCGAATCTGAGGTAGCTGATCTGTTACAAGAACGGTCCAGCCGTCAGTCAGACGGGATCGGGTTCAAGGATGGTGAGTTGCAAGAAGAGCACACCCGACTGGTTAGAGGACTCGAAATGAATGCGACCGTGAGATTGTCGAAGGGAAACGAGGATGCGAGGTCGCCGGCGCAGGTCAATATGGAGATCGATCAAGCGTCGATCGGATTGAAACGATCGGTATGTGAAGACAGCGCGACCAAAGACGGCGACCCTGACGAGATTGATACGGTGCATGGAGAGTCCAGACGTCAGTCAGGCGGGATGTCGACTCGAGATGGTCAGAATGGCGAAGGTGTTGAAGACGAGTGTAATGGTCTGTTATTATATCTCGATTTGCTAGCCGATCTGGACTGGGGGCGCGAATTACTCTGCAGCGATCACCCTATAAGTGGAGATCGACTATCTATGAAGATACCTTCGGCGATCGATATTACAAAGAAGATTAAAAGCGTCGAGTGGATACAAGACCGAACGAAGCAAGAGATTGACGCCACAAGAGAGATTACGAACGAAGGCACCGAATCTGAGGTAGCTGATCTGTTACAAGAACGGTCCAGCCGTCAGTCAGACGGGATCGGGTTCAAGGATGGTGAGTTGCAAGAAGAGCACACCCGACTGGTTAGAGGACTCGAAATGAATGCGACCGTGAGATTGTCGAAGGGAAACGAGGATGCGAGGTCGCCGGCGCAGGTCAATATGGAGATCGATCAAGCGTCGATCGGATTGAAACGATCGGTATGTGAAGACAGCGCGACCAAAGACGGCGACCCTGACGAGATTGATACGGTGCATGGAGAGTCCAGACGTCAGTCAGGCGGGATGTCGACTCGAGATGGTCAGAATGGCGAAGGTGTTGAAGACGAGTGTAATGGTCTGTTATTATATCTCGATTTGCTAGCCGATCTGGACTGGGGGCGCGAATTACTCTGCAGCGATCACCCTATAAGTGGAGATCGACTATCTATGAAGATACCTTCGGCGATCGATATTACAAAGAAGATTAAAAGCGTCGAGTGGATACAAGACCGAACGAAGCAAGAGATTGACGCCACAAGAGAGATTACGAACGGAGGCACCGAATCTGAGGTAGCTGATCTGTTACAAGAACGGTCCAGCCGTCAGTCAGACGGGATCGGGTTCAAGGATGGTGAGTTGCAAGAAGAGCACACCCGACTGGTTAGAGGACTCGAAATGAATGCGACCGTGAGATTGTCGAAGGGAAACGAGGATGCGAGGTCGCCGGCGCAGGTCAATATGGAGATCGATCAAGCGTCGATCGGATTGAAACGATCGGTATGTGAAGACAGCGCGACCAAAGACGGCGACCCTGACGAGATTGATACGGTGCATGGAGAGTCCAGACGTCAGTCAGGCGGGATGTCGACTCGAGATGGTCAGAATGGCGAAGGTGTTGAAGACGAGTGTAATGGTCTGTTATTATATCTCGATTTGCTAGCCGATCTGGACTGGGGGCGCGAATTACTCTGCAGCGATCACCCTATAAGTGGAGATCGACTATCTATGAAGATACCTTCGGCGATCGATATTACAAAGAAGATTAAAAGCGTCGAGTGGATACAAGACCGAACGAAGCAAGAGATTGACGCCACAAGAGAGATTACGAACGGAGGCACCGAATCTGAGGTAGCTGATCTGTTACAAGAACGGTCCAGCCGTCAGTCAGACGGGATCGGGTTCAAGGATGGTGAGTTGCAAGAAGAGCACACCCGACTGGTTAGAGGACTCGAAATGAATGCGACCGTGAGATTGTCGAAGGGAAACGAGGATGCGAGGTCGCCGGCGCAGGTCAATATGGAGATCGATCAAGCGTCGATCGGATTGAAACGATCGGTATGTGAAGACAGCGCGACCAAAGACGGCGACCCTGACGAGATTGATACGGTGCATGGAGAGTCCAGACGTCAGTCAGGCGGGATGTCGACTCGAGATGGTCAGAATGGCGAAGGTGTTGAAGACGAGTGTAATGGTCTGTTATTATATCTCGATTTGCTAGCCGATCTGGACTGGGGGCGCGAATTACTCTGCAGCGATCACCCTATAAGTGGAGATCGACTATCTATGAAGATACCTTCGGCGATCGATATTACAAAGAAGATTAAAAGCGTCGAGTGGATACAAGACCGAACGAAGCAAGAGATTGACGCCACAAGAGAGATTGCGAACGGAGGCACCGAATCTGAGGTAGCTGATCTGTTACAAGAACGGTCCAGCCGTCAGTCAGACGGGATCGGGTTCAAGGATGGTGAGTTGCAAGAAGAGCACACCCGACTGGTTAGAGGACTCGAAATGAATGCGACCGTGAGATTGTCGAAGGGAAACGAGGATGCGAGGTCGCCGGCGCAGGTCAATATGGAGATCGATCAAGCGTCGATCGGATTGAAACGATCGGTATGTGAAGACAGCGCGACCAAAGACGGCGACCCTGACGAGATTGATACGGTGCATGGAGAGTCCAGACGTCAGTCAGGCGGGATGTCGACTCGAGATGGTCAGAATGGCGAAGGTGTTGAAGACGAGTGTAATGGTCTGTTATTATATCTCGATTTGCTAGCCGATCTGGACTGGGGGCGCGAATTACTCTGCAGCGATCACCCTATAAGTGGAGATCGACTATCTATGAAGATACCTTCGGCGATCGATATTACAAAGAAGATTAAAAGCGTCGAGTGGATACAAGACCGAACGAAGCAAGAGATTGACGCCACAAGAGAGATTACGAACGAAGGCACCGAATCTGAGGTAGCTGATCTGTTACAAGAACGGTCCAGCCGTCAGTCAGACGGGATCGGGTTCAAGGATGGTGAGTTGCAAGAAGAGCACACCCGACTGGTTAGAGGACTCGAAATGAATGCGACCGTGAGATTGTCGAAGGGAAACGAGGATGCGAGGTCGCCGGCGCAGGTCAATATGGAGATCGATCAAGCGTCGATCGGATTGAAACGATCGGTATGTGAAGATAGCGCGACCAAAGACGGCGACCCAGACGAGATTGATACGGTGCATGGAGAGTCCAGACGTCAGTCAGGCGGGATGTCGACTCAAGATGGTCAGAGTGGCGAAGGTGTTGAAGACGAGTGTAATGGTCTGTTATTATATCTCGATTTGCTAGCCGATCTGGACTGGGGGCGCGAATTACTCTGCGGCGATCACCCTATAAGTGGGGACCGACTATCTATGAAGATACCTTCGGCGATCGATATTACAACGAAGATTAAAAGCGTCGAGTGGATACAAGGCCGAACGAAGCAAGAGATTGACGCCACAAGAGAGATTACGAACGAAGGCACCGAATCTGAGGTAGCTGATCTGTTACAAGAACGGTCCAGCCGTCAGTCAGACGGGATCGGGTTCAAGGATGGTGAGTTGCAAGAAGAGCACACCCGACTGGTTAGAGGACTCGAAATGAATGCGACCGTGAGATTGTCGAAGGGAAACGAGGATGCGAGGTCGCCGGCGCAGGTCAATATGGAGATCGATCAAGCGTCGATCGGATTGAAACGATCGGTATGTGAAGACAGCGCGACCAAAGACGGCGACCCTGACGAGATTGATACGGTGCATGGAGAGTCCAGACGTCAGTCAGGCGGGATGTCGACTCGAGATGGTCAGAATGGCGAAGGTGTT
>CANTFL010000626.1:0-22335 GCA_947650285.1 Hyaloperonospora brassicae
CGTAGAACCACCTTTAAGCTCTCTGAGCTGTTGACTCTCTGAGTCGGGTTCTTTGAACCAAAGTTGCTCATTGAGCGTAAAGTCTTCCTCTGACTTAAGGAGCTGTGTAGCTCCGCCACATCAGGGGGCACGCCTAGGCTCGGCGGTCTAATGACCCAGACCCTATTACGAGCTTTGATGCTGGAAAGAGCGGAGTTGTCAAGAACGTGTGAGGCCCTATGGGTATACCCAGGTCCGACAACCACGCAACTGGTGAAATGAAGACGACATACATGTGGGCACTGGCCTATCCATTCCGTATAACCAAGGTGATAAAAGCATCAACTGTAACGGGGCACACCCTTGCGTGAACTCAACGCAAGGGCTTGGGTGACCCGACAGACGTACACAAGGCAAGCGAGGAAGCGTAGATAAGGAAAAAAGCAGAACTGTTATATTTATATAATTAAGTCTTTTAACTACTGTCTCTCTGTTTGACTTAACTTAATTATACCAATCTAACTGGGTGTATGGTGACGTCTCGTCACCACTCATTGTGGGCGTCTTGCGGCGGTTGTTGGGTTGATACCATCGAGATATCAACCAATGAGCAGACGCTTTGGTCGACCCTTCAATATCACCACTTTGGTGATATTGTTGAAAGAATATTCAACATAATATTCTTTATCTTCATTGTTTCTTTATAATGACAATTCCCTGAAACGGGCTGACCAGTTACATAACCAACCCATTAACTGATAGTCACCGTGGGTCGATCGAAAATATGGCGGCCACCCGTTGGCCACCATTTGGGACAGGGAGCACTTGTTGGATCGGTTCCATTCACTTTCCGCTTGACCTCGCATAGTAAACATGTCTATGCGGGGTGACTCAAGGCACACAGAGTCTGTGCCTGTGCCAGCCTCTGCGGCAGACGATTCGTCGTCTGCTGTTCGTTCTTCGCCTGCAGCAAGAGGTGCTGCAGGTGCACGCGGTACAGCACCGCGTGCGCATGATGACCCCGACGTAGAGGTCATCTACTCTGGCGAGTCAGACATGTCTAACTCGGGCAATGCTGCAGAGGCGTCTCGCTCACCGGCGACGCCTCAGTGTTCGCCAAGGCCACTGCCGAACGAACGGACTCGTGAGTTGCAACACAGTCTATTCGGCAGTGATGACGAATCGGATGAGGAATATTATTCCTTACCACCACCGGCTCGTGCGTCTTCGCACGAGCGACCTAACGATGGTGCAACCCATCGTCATACTGACAACCGTGGTACCGACAAGGATTCCACTGTGAAGCGTGATCAGCTGAAGCCGTGGCGTTTGCCTGAACAACTCATCAATGGCTTGTCTCACGAGACAAGCCAACACCATCCAATACCCTTATTCTATGAGACTGAGCTTCACGGCATGAATCCCAGCGGGAGCGACTTTCGCGCTGAGGAAGACTTTTATCTCGATGTCTTACTTAAACATCGATGGTATAACGGCAACCAAAAGCGTGACAAAACATCGCTTTTGGCTGTGTGGAACGCGTTCTTCCAAAACGTAAAGAATTTCGGACGATAAGGGTGCCTCAAGAAGCTTGAGGCAGTACGCCTCAGGTTCGAAAAGCAAACTCCAACCGGTGCTAGGTACCGGTTGCATTGTTTATCTAGTGAGGCAGGCATTCCTTACCTCACATGGGGAGACCCTTGTGCGAGTTGTGTTGACAACTCGCAACGTGCACATAGGGATGTTTATTCCCTATGTTCGCCCTGGGGAAGGGCACACATCTCGTCTGAGATGCGTGACGCGATTGCAAATTTGCAAACCGTCTACACGCGCCAAAAGCGCGTGTTTACCGATGGGCCCGAGGACTCATCGGACGGGTCTCGTCATACTGGCGGACGAGACCTTCAACATCCATCAACAGCTATGAGCGGGGATCCCAGATCTTCCAAGAGGGTGAATACCCCGCCACTGGACGAGGTGGCTCGTCCTTGATCCTGAATCGTCACGTTGATTCAAGATACGCTCCACTAGAAAGCGTTGATCACCGTGAGCATCCACCAAAGGATGTGGTGGAGGAGGAAAGAACTCCTCCAGATGATTCGGTTCACCATCTGGACCCTTACGAGATGTATCGCGCAATCGATGAATTGCGCGATGACTTGAAGCACGAGTGCAAGCGGCGCTACGCTTTGACTGATACCGTGCGGAACAACCGCAAGGATCGCGAGGCTGATCGGGCGAGGGATCGCGCCGATTATGCCACAGCGCAGCTTCAGGTCGAGCTGGATGTCCGCTCTTTTTCGGCGAGCTGGCGACAGCTCTCGGGGGGATATCTCGGTTGAGTTCCGAGGTATCATATCTGCGCGACCAGACGGATCGTCTGGAGCGCGGACGCAAGAACTTGATGGATGTTCTTGAATGGGAAGTCTATCTTCATCGGAAGAAGAAAGCTCGTACTGACAGTACGGCCTGAGCCATCCCACGTAAAACGTAGGATGCGTGCGCATCTTACGTGGCAATTCGATCGTGCATGCATTGTCCTTTTGATGCAACACTCGAAATGGGCCAATGTACTTCGGCAGTAGTTTACTAATGCCGACACCAGTGACTACACGTCCAGGTAAGTTTTCCGTTAACAGTAGTACCAGGTCGTTAACCTTAAATGAAAGAACATTTGCTCTTCCATTCTTGTCTGCGTTCCGTTTCTGGCGGTCCACCGCGTTTGCGATGGAGTCCTGAACAAAACGGACTACCGCCTCTCGAGTCAGCAGGAAGTTCTCTGCTGACTCGTTGTTTTGTCTTTCAGTGCGCTTCGTGCGCACTGCTAAGAGATTGCTCTCTTCTTCAGCGAGGATGTCTTCTTCCTCGCTAGATTAATCATTGACGATGCTGCATATACCAGCATCATCATCATCATTCGAGTCAATAATAGCGTCATCGCTATAATTGAGATGGTCTTCTTCATCGATATCGACCTGATCGACATCGGCATCATACGTGACGACGTTAGCGTCGACACGTGATGA
The DNA here is from genome assembly GCA_947650285.1 of Hyaloperonospora brassicae. Lineage (NCBI taxonomy): Eukaryota > Oomycota > Peronosporomycetes > Peronosporales > Peronosporaceae > Hyaloperonospora > Hyaloperonospora brassicae. The sequence goes on from CANTFL010000626.1 coordinate 3,006, forward strand.
GCAAGAGCCAAAACATTTATTGCTCGAGCGAGTCCCTCCGCCCTTATCCAATTTTCACACTCGAAAAGGGCGGGCACACGTGGATGGCGTAAGCCATTCACGTAAAACGGTGTGTGCTGTGTGGAAGCATGCACCAAATTATTGATGGCGAATTCCACCATGGGTAGGAATTCGCTCCAACTCGAAAACGAGTGAATATGTCCTCGAAGGATCTCTTCGAGAACACGGTTTGCACGTTCCGCCTGACCATCTATTTCGGGATGGTCAGAAGTGGACATCTTCAATCGTTTTTCAAGAGAACGGAACACGGTTTGCCAAAACACCGACGTGAACCGAGGGTCACGGTTGGATACTAGTTCACGGGGCAACCCGTGGAGTCAGAAGACCGTGTCGAGAAAGACACGAGCACAACCTTGAGCCTTGATAGACTCAGGGACAGCAGCAAGATGCACAATCTTGCTGAACCGGTTAACAAACACAAGAATACCATTATTCCTGTGAGCGTCTTCGGGAATACCGGAGACGAAGTCCATTGCAACGGACTGCCAGCACTCTGTCGGAACAGGCAGAGGCTGCAATGGCGAACGGGATGAAGGACTGGGCTTCACCCGTTGACAAACCTCCCAAGCACGTATGAACTTGCGGACAAACTGATACTGGCGTGGCCAGTAAAAGTCACGACTTACCGTGAGGTAAGTCTTTTCTCTCCCACGATGACCACCTGACGGCGCATCGTGTCATTATATCATGATGCATAAACGCAAATCATGATGAGCGGGTACGACGACACGAGGCGTGTCGTCGGCAACAGCTGTACAGTACAGCAATCCGTTGTGTGTACTGTACAGATCCGATGAGGATCGGTACAAAGCTGGTAAATCCCTCATGGATTTACAAAATGAATTTACCAGATGATCCATCAATCGCAGAAGATCCTTATCTTCCGTGTATGCCTTTCGTACGTCGTCAAGTAAACTTGACGACGGGACACTGACTGACACTGTCGCAATAGTGGGCTTATCCTCACTGTTGGTTTGTGCGTCCGGCTCGAAATCGGGCCGGCGCGAGAGCGCATCAGCGACGACGTTTAGTCGTCCTGGCTTATACTCCACGGAGAAGTTATACTCCGCGAAGAAAGACAGCCACCTCGCCATTCTTTGTGAGAGTTGTGGGCTGTTTACGGCCATGCGTAATGACGCATGGTCCGTATTGACGATGAACGGTCTATCTCCCAAGGGATAGACCCGGAACTAAGCCAGTGCATACTTCATAGCAAGAAGTTCCTTGTCATGCTCTGGGTAATTGCGATCACCTGCTTGCAGCTGACGCGACTGATAACAGACGACGCTCTACGCGCCATCTGTGTCGAACTGCATTAATGCACAGCCGATTGTAAAATCGCTGGCGTCACAGACCACATGAAATGGTCTGTCCTGATCTGCAATCGCCAAGATCGGCGATTGCATCAAGCTTCGCTTGATACCCTCAAAATAACGCTGGCACTCAGCAATACATGAACACTTCACATCTTTCTTGAGCAAGCAAGAAAGATGAATAGCCATCTCGACGAATTTGCGCGAGTACTTGTGCAAGCATGCCGCTAGCCCAAGGAACTTCCTTAGTCCCTTGACATCGACTGGCACTGGCCAGTCGGTGATCGCCTTGATCTTTTCGGGATCAGGGCGTACGCCGTGTTTACCCACGATGCAACCAAGAAGTGGTATTTCGCTAGCCGCGAATATACACTTCTTGATGTTGGTGTACAACTTATTCTTGCGCATAAGTTGAAGGACTTGACGAAAATGAGTTCTGTGAGCTTCCAAGTCCGTCGTTTCGTTCATAGATCAAGTATGGACGAACACATCGTCGAAGTAGCTCGGTGCGAAATCCCGCTCCGGTCCCAACAGATTGGTGACACATCTGTTGAAAGTAGCAGGGGCATTAATCAGCCCCTGTGGCATCACTAGCCACTCCCACAGCATACCGCTGGGGGTGATCACTGCCGTGTACGGGATGTCCCTTTCACGCATGAGGATCTGATAGAATCCATCCATCAGATCCATGGACGAAAAGATGGTACTCTTTGACATACCATCTATGATAAATTCCTTCCTCGGTATCGGCGTCTGAGCCGGTACCGTTGCAGAGTTCAACTTGTTGAACGCGTGCACTATCCGCCATCCTCCTGTGGCCTTTCGCACACAGAAGGTCGGAAAGCTATGAGGGGATGTTGATTCCCTCACATGGACCGCTGCTAATCGATCGGCAAAGAACTTGTCGATCGCTAGTGGTTGTTCACGAGGCAGTGGCTACTGCTTCATGACACAGCACTTCGAGCCCGGTCTGAGCTCGATCTTGTGTCGAGTGCCTTTGTCCTTAGGCAACTCGCAAGTTACGGATTCAGGGAACACATCCCTGAATTCGATCAAATCCTTATACAAAGGATTTGATTGAAGTGACTTCAAGATTGGGACGCGTATCGCTCAATCCGAGTCTTCTCATCGAGGACACTTTCGTCCATCGATGAGCTGCTGAGAACCCGTTCGTTCTCAGCAAATACTGTGGCCGACAGAATATCGGCCACATACTCATCCTCTGTGACAAGTATGCAGATCTGCTTGACTTTGCCACTACGCAGATCACGCAAGAATCGTTTCGGTTCTAGCGTTGGCAACTGAGTTATCTCCGAAGTTAACTTCGGAAGCACAATCAGATCAAGCGTATAAGCGCCTACGCTTGATCCGTCATTAACCAAGACGTTCAACGTCTCGGTATCTTCCTGGGAACTTCTTTCCACATGTTGCTGAAGGCCTGATCGCTCAGCAAGTGACTCTTGAGGAATTCCTTCCTCAAGTACGTGGGGACTTATTCCCTCGACGTCTTCTGACTGTGGCTGTGCAACCACAGTCAGGCACCGATCCTCTACGGTCGACTCTCCAGTCGACCTAGGATTTCCATGTTGCCCTTTGGAGGCAACAGGTTTCTTACTTCTAAGATGCTGCCCGCTAGGCATGCATCCATGTCCCGGTCACTCGACTTATTCGAGTTGTGGACCTTCGGCTCAGCCTGTACTTCTGTACAGCCGCCGGGAGCTTGCTCCGTAGTGTAGTGATCAACTACACTGTGATCTTGTGCAGCCGTGCTAACGACCGAACCGCAAGTGAGGCCATCGCACTCACTCGCAGAACAACCACACGCTTGTGGACGCTCCAAGATGTTCATCAGATGGCCATCTGATGAACAAGTGGCAGGCATCTTCACGGATCGATGCTGCCAGCTCACTCTTGGCTCGTACTTTCTGAGCCAAGGTAACCCCAGGATGACATCAAATTTGATATCCAGATTCAGTACGATGAAGTCATCATCGTACTGTTCTCCCTCTAACGTGTAGTGGATTCCGACTACACGTTTCTCAACGGTAATCGATGCGCCTGTTGCAAGGCGCACCGTCATCCTCGTGAGGGGAATGTCGCGCTCAATGAACTAGAGCCTACGACCCTCTAGTGACTGGCGACGAACAAAGTTGTTCGACGCCCCACAGTCTACTAGGGCACGAAGCGACAAATCATTTGTTGCTTCCAACTTCAAGGTGATGAGCGAAACGTCATCACCAGGTGCAGAGACACACAATGATTGTGTATCTGTAGCAACTTTCGTCAAGAGATTTGCAAATTCTCTTGAGGTTGCTGGATCAGTAGGGCGCTCCGCCCCTACTGACCCCGACCATTTTTCGATGGTCCGTCTCGCTGTTGCGGCTTCACAACAGCGTTGGTACTACGACCATTGCCCTGTTTGGTAAATGGTCGTCCATTTCTCTCAGTACTGTTTGGTACTAGGCGTGGAGCACTACACTCATATGCGTAGTGCCCTAACTTCTGACAGCGATTGCACCTCTGCAATCGCTTGTTGTTTGAAGAGCGAGGTCTCTCTCTCTCAACATAGCAGAGGTCCATTGGTTCTGGACCTCCGATCTCTTGTCGTCTCGGTGGACGACAAGAGTTTGAGATAGCATGAGCCTGTCTCATGCTAAAGTTTTCCTGTTCCGCGGCTTATATCGCATCTTCCAGCGTATTCAGCTCAAGGCGGAACAGGTGGCTCCTGACGGGCCCTTCTGTGAGCCCTTGCATCAACACCGTAATCAAAGTGTGTTCATGAACTGGGTTAGCAGTTATACTACTCGCGAGGAGTCGTATATATTGTGCGTAAGCGTGCACATCACGCTAACCATGCTTGAGTTTTCAGGAGCTCTGAACGAGCCCTGAACTCAGCCCGTGGCGGCTCAAACGTTTGTCTGAGCCGGGACTTGAAGTCATCTAGCGACCTAAACACATTTGGGTCGCTACTCTCGAGCCCCAAGGACCAAGTTTTGGCACGCCCTGCCAAGTGGGTCTGAGCAAATGTGAGTTTCATTTGCTCATCTTCGACACGACGATCCCCTAAGGCTCTGTCGAGTTCGACAAACCATAGTAACAGGGAGTCCTCCGGGACTTCACTGTACTTGGAGATGTCAACTTTCATGACTTCGGGACGACGCGCATGTGCCGTCTCGCCCACCGCAGCATGGAATTGCTGCTGTATCAACAGCTCTGTCTGTTGAGCACCGAGTTCTCTCAACTGCTCGGCCTGTTCAAAGCCTTGCTGGTGAAGCAAGGCTACTTTCTTCCTTTCGGCGACAATTTCATTTTGAATGAACTTGGCTATAGCGGCATGTTGTTGGTCTCTGTCTAGAGAATCCAACATGGCGCTAATGGCGAACTCGCCTACGGTAGAACTCATTCGTTCTACCGCACTCCATTCGATGTCACTCAAATGGGTAAACTATTCACGCGTGGAGTGAAAGGTCTCTTCATCATCCAACATATTCAATTTGGATGTTCTGGTCCTTGGAAGGACTACAAAGTGCTACCAGGTGTAACGGGGCACACCATTGCGTGAACTTAACGCAAGGGCTTGGTTGACCCGACAAGCGTACACGAGGCAAACGAGGAAGCGTAGATAAGGAAAAAAGTAAAACTGTTGTATTAATATAATCAAGTCTTTTATCCACTGTCTCTCTGTTTGACTAAACTTAATTAGGTTAATCTAACTGAGTGTATGGTGAAGTCTCGTCACCACTCATTGCGCGCGTCCTGCGGCGACTGTTGGGTTGATATCGTCAAGATATCAACCAATGAGCAGACGCTTTAGTCGACCCTTCAATATCACCACTTTGGTGATATTGTTCAAAGAATATTCAACGAATATTCTTTATCGTCATTGTTTCTTTATAATGACAATTCTATGACACGGGCTGCCCCGTTACATTTACGGATACGATGTACGTATGATACGAATCCAAATATTGCCGCTAATGGGGGCTAGAAACCGTACCCACCACAGTCTTCTTAACATCCAACCGCAGCACGAGTACGCCAGCCAAAGCAACTATGAGCACTACGATACCGTAAGTGATGATGATGCGAATAGCACCATCGACGAGCGGCAGATGTTTGCTTCGGCTATTTTTAGCGTCATTTTCGGTGCACAGACCCCATTGCCTGAGTCTCGACGTGTCGGGGCAAACGCACGCTCCTTGATTACTGCTACCTATAACGGGGTAAGCCTGTTACGTAAAAAGTGGATCAAAAGTACCAATTTCATGATTATTATCAATTTTGGTATTATTCAATTAACATCACTCGAGAAGAGCGATGTTTTCAAATATTACCTCTAAGGTTAATATCCGTGGAGTGGTCCACTTCTTGGTTGAAGTACCGTGTACAACAACTACTTTAATTACCAATCGCTGCTGGCCGCGCGCAATGGGTGGTGGGTAGAAGACCCACATAGGACACAGTAGTTCAATATAGTTAGATTAAGACGAATGATGATTTAGTAAGCAGGAAAATCTATTAAATAACAGTTCTACCTTTTCTTCAAGACAGAGCTTTCAAGTCCTGTATTGATTTGGTCGCGCTTTCTAACGCCACGTGCACGTGACGTCGTGCGTATGCACCCTTCTATTTTTACCAATACAAGTCCTTGCTCAGTTATATACGCTCGAACGTGCCCCGTTACACCTGGTTGCACTTTGTAGTCCTTCCAAGGACCACCTACCTTATCCATCATGAACATGAGGTATAAGGAAGAGAGCTTTCACGCCACACGTGAAAGCTCCGCCCATTTGAGTGACCTAAAATGGTCCGCGGTTGGTCGAATGAACGCTACCGTGGGCGACATTGGCGTTATCGCTATGTTCAAGTCTCTTGACAGGTACCAATATCATGCCTCCATCGCCAGGTTCATTCGATAGGAATTTGCTACCGAACGGGAAAAAGTAGCCTTGCTTCCCCAGCAAGGCTTTGAACAGGCTGAGCAGTAAAAACTCGGTGCTCACCAGACAGAGCTATTAAGATAGCAGCAATTTCATGCTGCTGTGGGTGGTACGACGCACACGCGTCGCCCCGAAGTCATGAAGGTTGACATCTCCAAGTACAGAGGAGTCGACAAAGATTAATATTTTGTTATGGTATGTCGAATTGGACAGATCCATAAGGGTACGTCGTATCGACGACGAATAAATGAAACAAACATTTGCTCAATCCCACTTGGCAGGATGTGTCAAACCTTGGTCCTTAGGACTAAAGATGAGCAACCCATATGCTTTTGAGCCCCTCGGATCCTTTAATACACGGATAAACCGATCGTTTAAGCCGCCACGGGCTGAGTTCAGGGCTCGTTCAGAGCTCCTGAAAACTCAAGCAGGGTTAGCGTGATGTGCACGCTTACGCACAATATATACGACTCCTCGCGAGTAGTATAACTGCTAACCCAGTTCATGAACACACTTTGATTACGGTGTTGATGCAAGGGCTCACAGAAGGGCCCGTCAGGAGCCACCTGTTCCGCCTTGAGCTGAATACGCTGGAAGATGCGATATAAGCCGCGGAACAGGAAAACTTTAGCATGAGACAGGCTCATGCTATCTCAAACTCTTGTCGTCCACCGAGACGACAAGAGATCGGAGGTCCAGAACCAATGGACCTCTGCTATGTTGAGAGAGAGAGACCTCGCTCTTCAAACAACAAGCGATTGCAGAGGTGCAATCGCTGTCAGAAGTTAGGGCACTACGCATATGAGTGTAGTGCTCCACGCCTAGTACCAAACAGTACTGAGAGAAATGGACGACCATTTACCAAACAGGGCAATGGTCGTAGTACCAACGCTGTTGTGAAGCCGCAACAGCGAGACGGACCATCGAAAAATGGTCGGGGTCAGTAGGGGCGGAGCGCCCTACTGATCCAGCAACCTCAAGAGAATTTGCAAATCTCTTGACGAAAGTTGCTACAGATACACAATCATTGTGTGTCTCTGCACCTGGTGATGACGTTTCGCTCATCACCTTGAAGTTGGAAGCAACAAATGATTTGTCGCTTCGTGCCCTAGTAGACTGTGGGGCGTCGAACAACTTTGTTCGTCGCCAGTCACTAGAGGGTCGTAGGCTCTAGTTCATTGAGCGCGACATTCCCCTCACGAGGATGACGGTGCGCCTTGCAACAGGCGCATCGATTACCGTTGAGAAACGTGTAGTCGGAATCCACTACACGTTAGAGGGAGAACAGTACGATGATGACTTCATCGTACTGAATCTGGATATCAAATTTGATGTCATCCTGGGGTTACCTTGGCTCAGAAAGTACGAGCCAAGAGTGAGCTGGCAGCATCGATCCGTGAAGATGCCTGCCACTTGTTCATCAGATGGCCATCTGATGAACATCTTGGAGCGTCCACAAGCGTGTGGTTGTTCTGCGAGTGAGTGCGATGGCCTCACTTGCGGTTCTGTCGTTAGCACGGCTGCACAAGATCACAGTGTAGTTGATCACTACACTACGGAGCAAGCTCCCGGCGGCTGTACAGAAGTACAGGCTGAGCCGAAGGTCCACAACTCTAATAAGTCGAGTGACTGGGACATGGATGCATGCCTAGCGGGCAGCATCTTAGAAGTAAGAAACCTGTTGCCTCCAAAGGGCAACATGGAAATCCTAGGTCGACTGGAGAGTCGACCGTAGAGGATCGGTGCCTGACTGTGGTTGCACAGCCACAGTCAGAAGACGTCGAGGGAATAAGTCCCCACGTACTTGAGGAAGGAATTACTCAAGAGTCACTTGCTGAGCGATCAGGCCTTCAGCAACATGTGGAAAGAAGTTCCCAGGAAGATACCGAGACGTTGAACGTCTTGGTTAATGACGGATCAAGCGTAGGCGCTTATACGCTTGATCTGATTGTGCTTCCGAAGTTAACTTCGGAGATAACTCAGTTGCCAACGCTAGAACCGAAACGATTCTTGCGTGATCTGCGTAGTGGCAAAGTCAAGCAGATCTGCATACTTGTCACAGAGGATGAGTATGTGGCCGATATTCTGTCGGCCACAGTATTTGCTGAGAACGAACGGGTTCTCAGCAGCTCATCGATGGACGAAAGTGTCCTCGATGAGAAGACTCGGATTGAGCGATACGCGTCCCAATCTTGGAAGTCACTTCAATCAAATCCTTTGTATAAGGATTTGATCGAATTCAGGGATGTGTTCCCTGAATCCGTAACTTGCGAGTTGCCTAAGGACAAAGGCACTCGACACAAGATCGAGCTCAGACCGGGCTCGAAGTGCTGTGTCATGAAGCAGTAGCCACTGCCTCGTGAACAACCACTAGCGATCGACAAGTTCTTTGCCGATCGATTAGCAGCGGTCCATGTGAGGGAATCAACATCCCCTCATAGCTTTCCGACCTTCTGTGTGCGAAAGGCCACAGGAGGATGGCGGATAGTGCACGCGTTCAACAAGTTGAACTCTGCAACGGTACCGGCTCAGACGCCGATACCGAGGAAGGAATTTATCATAGATGGTATGTCAAAGAGTACCATCTTTTCGTCCATGGATCTGATGGATGGATTCTATCAGATCCTCATGCGTGAAAGGGACATCCCGTACACGGCAGTGAGCACCCCCAGCGGTATGCTGTGGGAGTGGCTAGTGATGCCACAGGGGCTGATTAATGCCCTTGCTACTTTCAACAGATGTGTCACCAATCTGTTGGGACCGGAGCGGGATTTCGCACCGAGTTACTTCGACGATGTGTTCGTCCATACTTGATCTATGAACGAAACGACGGACTTGGAAGCTCACAGAACTCATTTTCGTCAAGTCCTTCAACTTATGCGCAAGAATAAGTTGTACACCAACATCAAGAAGTGTATATTCGCGGCTAGCGAAATACCACTTCTTGGTTGCATCGTGGGTAAACACGGCGTACGCCCTGATCCCGAAAAGATCAAGGCGATCACCGACTGACCAGTGCCAGTCGATGTTAAGGGACTAAGGAAGTTCCTTGGGCTAGCGGCATGCTTGCACAAGTACTCGCGCAAATTCGTCGAGATGACTGTGCATCTTTCTTGTTTACTCAAAAAATATGAAGTGGTCATGGGACGCTGACTGTCAGCCTTCCATTGCATGTATCAAGCAGAGATTGATGCCATCGCGTATCTTCGCGATCGAAGATTAGGACAAACCTTTACATGTGGTCTGTGACGCCAGTGATTTTGCAATCGGCTGTGCTTCGATATAATTTGACACAGATGGCGCAGAACGCGTCATCTGCTATCAATCGCGCCATCTGGAAGCAGCAGAGCATCATTACCCAGTGCATGACAAATACGCAATGCCATGAATATGTTCTGGCCAATTTTTGTTTCTATCCCTTGGGAGATAGACCATTCATCGTCTATACGGACTATGCGTCACTACGCATGGCCGCAAAGAGTTCACACCTCTCGCAATGAATGACGATGTGGCTGTCTTTGTTCGCGGAGTACAACTTTTACGCGGCGTATAGATCACGACTACTGAACGTCGTCGATGACGCGCTTTCACGCCGACCCTTTTATGAGCCGACAACAAGCGCCAACAGTGAGGCCTTGCCCACTGTTGCGACACTTTCCGCCAGTGTCGCGTCGTCAACGTTATTTGACGACGTAAGAAAGCCTACACGGACGATAAGGATCGTATGCGCATGATGGATCATTTGGTCAATCCAACTTTTAAATCGTTGGAAGATCTATCGGCTTTGCACCGTTCCTCATCGGACCAATGCTTAAGAGGCAACGGGTTACTGTATAATGCAGCCGTCACCGGCGACACGCCTCGCGTCGTCGTCCCCGCTCACAACAACTTGCGCTTGTGCACCATGTATGGGTTTCACGATCCCTTGATTAGTGGGCATCGTGTTGGGATGATGATTTACCTTCCTGTAAGTCGTAACTTTTACTGGCCCTGACAGTATCAATTCGTGCGCAAGTACATTCATTCTTGCGAAGTCTGTCAACGAGTGAAGCCTATCCCTTCATCTCGTGCACCCTTACATCCTCTAACTGTCCTGGCAGAGTGCTGGCAGTACCTTTCAATGTACTTCCTTTTCGTTTTTCCCGAAGACGCTCACAAATATATTAGTATTCTCGTGTTCGTGGACCGGTTCAGCAATATGGTACATCTTGATGCGGCAACCGAGCCGATCATGGCACAGGGCTTTGCTCGTGTCTTTATCGACGCGATCATTCGACTTCACAAGCTAACCTATGAACTCGTGTCTGACCGTGATGATCGGTTCACGGCGGACTTTGGAAAATCCGTATAATGATCTCTCGGAATGCGGTCAGAGATGTCAATATCTGACCACCCCGAGACAGATGGTCAGACGGGATGTGCTAATCGTGTCCTCGAAGGGATCTTCGAGGATACTTTCACTTTTTTGAGTTGGAGCGAATTCCGACCGATGGTGGTCTTATTATCAGTAAATAAGTGCATGCTTGAACCCAGCACACACCGTTTTTCGTGAAGGGCATACGCTATCCGCGTCTGACCTCCCTAGTAAAGTGAGACTATTGGATAAGGGGTAGAGAATCAGTCGATCACAACCGGTAAACCCTTACTCATCACGTGTTGACGCTAACGCCGTCACGTATGATGCCGATCTTGGTCAGTTCGACATCCAAAAAGAAGATCAACACAATATTAGCGATGATGCTATTATTGATACCGATGAGGATGACGATGCTGGATTTTTTAGCATCGCCATCGACTATTTCAGCGAGGTTGGTGACACTCTCACTGATGAACAGATGGCGGGCATGACGCTTTCTGCAGTTCGCACATCGCGAACTGTACAAAACATTGTCTTGTCAGCAGAAGGATTGATGCTGGCTAGAGAAGCAGTGGTCCGTTTCTTGCAAGACTTTGTCGCTTATGCGGTGGACCGGCAGACTCGGAATGCTGACAAAATTGGAAGAGCAAATGCTCTTTGATTTATAAAAGGCAAATTAGTCCTACTTTCTAAAGTATAATTATCTGGACACGTCGTGAGTAACGTGGGTAGCAGCACCTTTTTGCCCAATTACATTGGCCCCTTTCGTGTGACGCGGCGACAAGGCAACGCATGCATGATCTATCTGCCACGTAGGATGCGCACGCAGACTTCTTTTAACGTGGATCTTCCCCTCCCAAACTGTCAGTACGAGGCCCGTAACGACGATGAAGGTAGCCCCACGTATAAGAATATTTATTAGATTATTGCGTTCGTGCTCCAGTCGTATCGTTTGGTCTCGTAGTGACCTCATAACGCAATTAAAAGATCTTTCTGCGAGCTGTCGCCAGCCCGTCAACCAGAGAACGAAAAGCTCGATGGACCTGAAGCTGTGCGGGTACTATATCAACACGATCCTTTGCAGGATCATCCCATGATCCTTGCGGTGCTTCCGCATAGAGTAGGTCAGAGCATAGCGCCTGTCCCTCTTGTGATCCAAATCCTCGTGAAATTCAATGATTGTGCGATTCTTATCGTGTTGGTCGAGATGGAGGGCCAAACGACTTGGAAGAGGGATTTCCTCATCCACATACTTTGGTGGACTCACCCAGTGGTCAATACTTCCTTGTGGAGCTGATCTTGTACCACCGTGACGATTCAGATTGAAGGACGAGCTACCTCGTCCAGCGGCGGGGGTATCCAACATCGTAGAACAGCTGGGGGCTCCTCTCTCAGCTTATATTGTATGTCCCTGGTCTTGTCGAGCAGCACGAATAGACGCTACGTTTGACTGTGGAGGGCCATCGTCGAACTAACGCCCGGTGCGTTCGTAAAGAAATTGTTACGTCTCAATTTCTTTAAGTATCTCAGACAAGATGCGCGCCCTCCAAAAGGCCTGAATAGGGAGAAAAGCCTTCCTAGGGGATCAAACAGACTTGTCAACTCAACTCTGACAGTTTTCTCCGTCTTTGAAACAAGATGAATCTACATCTCAGAATTATCGGTGCAATTTATACCGAGCACCGGTTGGCGACTGCTGTTCCAATTTATTGCGATCTGTAATATGCTTGTATAGCCAAGCGTCACGACCAATATAATTAATATTGCCGACAAAAGAGACCCACGTCTACACTAACAAAGCTTCTTCTTGGTTGCGGTTGCTGTGATTTGCCGATGTCTAAAAAACAGATAGACGTATAAGATATGGTTCATGCGATAATCACTCGCACTGACATAAAGACCGTGGTGTTTTGACCTATCGAGGAGTGGGATCTGATAATTTAATTTTATATCCATACAGCTGCTTTATATTTTTGCTGAGAAGGCCCCCATATTCTGATTCCAAAAGCAGATCGTAACTCGTTACGATCCTGCTCCTCTTGCGAAATGCTGATATTAATAGGGCAATACGATCGCCGTAATCACTGAGGTTGCTATGGCTACGATGCCTACGTAAAGAGTCAGCGGCATCATCACTTTGACTAAAGGCCTCATGTTTTGCACGTGTGTTAGATGATTACGTGCGCAATCGGTTCGATCCCGGCAACAATGCTCAGACTCGACATATGAGTCAAACATTTCATGGTGTAAAGTCTTTCTAACACTGGCAAGAGATGTAGCAGTCGCCGTTTCAGCACCCACAGCCTTACCGCCGGGCTTTGCGGAAGACTTCGAGTCGGACGTGGGGTCCGACTCGCCCGATTAATCAACCTTTGTTTCGGGGTCGACGTCCATTGGACTACCACCCGCAGTCGGGGCTGCGGATGAAGAAGCTGCACGTATATTACCATGCGTACCTGTAACTTTAGGAGTTGCAGGCTGCTTATTAGCAGCAACAGGCGACAAAGGACCTGATTCAGAGTCATGATATGCTTGCTTGTCAGCTGCACGCATCCGTGCAGCCGCGTCATTCGCGGACTTGTTTGCGCAGCGCATAAACGAACTCATATTACGCTGAAAGCTGGAAGTAGTTGGTCAAAATCAACAAGTCCTCCCTTTAAACGGAGTGACACGACGGTGGCCACTTTGTTACCAATCAATCGTATTAATGACTGTAGTGAATGATGGTTGGGGGGGCGGGTTATCTACCGGGGTGATCCCGTTACATAAAATTGATATTAATGCATCTATTTCTGGGCATTACCTATTTCGATAGTAATCAATTTAAATTTCTCAATAAGAGGTGATGCTGGCGGAATATTACCCCCGAGGATAATAGTCTTAAATATATCACTATTTAGTTGATGTAGACCACATTGTCATGCAGAAATCGTTTCTTTGAAACAATCCACCTAAGTGGAATTTACGAAAGTTGGCAAATTCGTTTTCAGCGATTCGATAGTCGATGACTCAAGTGTCGGGGACTCGGGTATCGGCGACTCAATGTGTCGGCGGCTGAGTTATCGGCTACTCTAGTGTCAGCGACTTAAGTGCCAGCGACTCGAGTATCGGTGATTGGGTGCCAATTACTCGGGTGTTGGCACGCAAGTGTCGTTGCCTCAAGTGCTCGAACGCAAGTGTCGGGACGCAAGTGTCGGCGGCTGAGGTATCGGCTACTTTAGTGTCGGTGAGTCGAATGCTGGCGTCATAAAAGTTCAGCGACTGGAATGCAGGCATCTCTAGCGGTCGGCGACTCGGGTGTCGGCGGCTGAGGTATCGGCTACTCTAGTTTCAGCGACTCAAGTGTCGGCGAGTATGTGTGGGCGACTCGAGTGACGGCGACTCGAGTGACGGCGACAGGAGTGTCGGTAGCCCTAGTGTCAGTGACTCGAGTGCTTGCTTATCAAACGGTCGGCGACTTGGATGTCGGCGACACGAGTGCTTGCGTATTAAAGGTCGGCGACTCAAGTGTCGGTGACTCGGGTGTCGACGACTCGGCTGAAGGCGATTTGAGTGACGGCTAATCAAGTGTCGGTGACTCAAACGTCGGTGACTCGAGAGTCAGCAACTCAAGTGTCGGCGACTCGGGTGTCGACGGCTGAGGTATGGGCTACTCTAGTGTCGGCGATGTGGTGCCGGTGACTTAGGTGTCGGCGACATCAGTGTCGGTGACTCGAGTGCTGTCGTCATAAGTGTCGGTGGCGTAAGATTCAGTGACTCGGATATCGGCGATCAGGTGCTCGAAAATCAAGTGTCGGTGACTTGGGTGTCGGCGACTCAAGTGTCGGTCAGTCGAATGCTGGCGACTCCAGTGTCGGCGACTCAAGTGACGGCGACTCGGATGTCGGCAGCTGAGTGATCGGCGACTCGAGTGTCAGAGATGGGGTGCCGGTAACTCGGGTGTTGGTAGCGCAAGTATCGTTGCCTCAAGTGGTGAGACGCAAGTGTCGGGACGCAACTGTCGGCGACCCAATAGGCGGCGACTCAAGTGTCGGTGACTCGAGTGCTGACGTCTCAAGTGTCAGTGACTCGAGTGTTGGCGTCATAAACGGTCGGTGACTCGAGTGCTGCCGTCTCAAGTGGTCGGCGGCTCGGATGTCGGCGGCTGAGATATCGGCTACTCGGGTACCTACGATCGGGTGTCGTTGACACGGGTGTCGGTGACATAAGTATCGGTGCCTCAAGTGTCGGTGACGTAAGTGTCGGTGTCGCAAGTGTCGGCGATCGGATGCTGGTGACTCGGGTATCAATGACTCAAGTGAGGGGGACTCGAGTGTAGGCGACTCATGTGTCGGTAACTCGGCTGTCGGCGACTCAAGTGTCGGTGACTCGAGTTTCGGTGATTGGGTGCCGGTGACTCGAATGTCGGCGGCGAAGGTATCGGCTGCTCTAGTGTCAGCGACTTTAGTGTCGGCGACTCGAGTACCGGCCACTCGAGTGTAGATGACTTATTTTCGGCGACTTAAGTGTCGGTGACTCGAGTGCTGGCGTCTCAAACGGTCGGTTACTCGGGTGTCGGCGGCTGAGGTATCGGCTTCTCTAGTGTCAGATACTTAAGTGTCGGCGACTGATGCATCGATGACCCAAGTGTTGGCGGATTAAGGGTCATCAATTTGGGTGACGGCAACCTAAGTGTCAATGACGCAAGCGTTGGCGACTCAAGTGGCGGCAAATCGAGTCTCGTTGTTTTAAGTATCGATGACTTAAGTGTCGAGGACTCAAGTGTCGACGGATCGGTTTTCATCGGCATAAGTCCCGGCGACAAGGGTGCCGACGACTCAAGCGTCGGCGGCTTGGGTGTGAGCGATTTAAGTGTCGGCGACTTAAGTGAGGCGATTCAAGTGTCGGCGACTCGGGTGTCGGCTGCTAAAATATCGGCTACTCTAGTGTCAGCGACACAAGTGTCGGCTACTCAAGTGTTGGCTACTCGGGATTTGGTGACTCGGGTATCGGTGATCGGGAGAAAATGACTCGGGTGTCGGTGACTCGAGTGCTAATGTCTTAAGTGGTCGGCGACTCGAGTGTCGGTGACAGAATCTTCGATTATCCAAGTTATGGTCCTAGATGATGGAAACACGAGTGTCGACAGCTGAAGTGTCGGCGCCTTAAGTGTTGGTGACTCAAATGAAGTAACCTCGAGTGTTGGCGGCTCAAGTGTCGGTTACTCTAGTGTTAGCGACTCAAGTCTTGTCGGCTCAAGTGTCACAGACTCGGACGTTGGCGACTCAAGTGTTGGAGCCTCAAGTGTCGACGACTCGGGGGTCGTAGACTCGGGGGTCGGCGACTCAGGTGTCGGCGACTCGGAAGTCGGCTACTAGGGGGTCGAAGACTCGAGTGTCGTCAACTCCGGTATCATCAAATCGGGTACCGGCGACTCGGGTTTCGGCAGCTCAAGTGTCGGTGACTCAAGTGGCGCCGTCGCAAGCATCGTCAAATCGGGTGTCGGCGATTCAATTGTCGTTGAATCAAGTGTCGGTGACTTTAGTCCCGGCGACGCAAGTAATCGGCGTCTCAAGTGTCGTCGATGAGAGTGTCGGCAACTCGGGTATCGGCAACTCGAGTGTCAGCAACTCTGACATCGGCGACTTAAGTGTGGGTGATTTAAGTTTTGATGACTTAAGTGGTCGGCTTTCCAAGTGTTGGCGACTCGGGTGCCGGCGACTCATGTGTCGGGGACTTAACTGATGGCTACTCTAGTGTCGGCGACTTACGTGTCGGTGACTCGGGTGTCGATAACCCGAGTATAGGCGACTCAAGCGCCATAGACTCAAGTTTCTCTGACTCGGGTGTCGGCTACTCGAGTGTCGATGACCATGTGTCGTTGACTTAAGTGTAGGCGACGCAAGTGTAGTGCAGAATTGTGATAACATCGAACGAATAGTTCATCAATTTATTTGTATCATAACGAGGGAAGGACAGAAAGCCAATTAAATTGGCTCTGCGAGATTACAAAAGAGATATACCAATACAGAGTTTAATTTTAAGTCCAAGACATGAGTACATTTACGGTTCACGCGCGGGATCGAACATGCCTGTTGTCGAACCTGGAGAGGCATAGCTTGTAGAGGTTTCGGCCGATAGAGCCAAGAGATTAGAAAGGCCCTGGGTGGGCAACACTAGCTACAATCGAAAGAAAGAGAATCTTCGACGACGAGCTAGTGCCCAATAGACGGTACGGTTTGAGTCTTCTCCAGTGGCAAGCTAATGACCCTATTAATGGCACTACTTAAAGTCTTGTCGAGCGACAAGCCGGTGGGTCTCAGTCGAGGGCACTGCAATTCTTCCAGTCGGGAGTACACTGCGCCCGGTAACTTGTTTAAACGCGTAAGGCGTCGGCTTCCATCCTTTGGTATGAAATCACAGGTATTGAAAGGTTTACAAGCTGCTGAGCTCAGGCAGACTTCCAGAGGAATCGGTTGTGAGGAATCGATTAGATATGAGGCACAACTAAACCCCGAAGGTGCAAATCGCGAGTATTTATCCAAGCGTATCAACCCGTTTCAGCCGACAAAGCTCGGCGATTGTTGTATTTGTACGTGAAGGCTGTTGTATTATAGATTTACTAACTACTATACCGCAACATCAACCAAATTAACCACCAATTGCTGCTGGACGAGAGCAATGGGTGGTGAGCAAGAGGCTTACATAGGAGATGGTGCTTATGTATAGTTAGATCAAGACAAAGATGTGTTGGTATATACACTGGACTATATTCAATACAGTTCTATGTTATCGTAAAAAAGCTTCCGAAATTGTTTTCTTTCCCTTTGATTTATCACACCACGTGTACGTGTCGTCGGGAGCACGCATATTTGTGTTTCATTAACACAAGGTCTTACCAGTCACCCGGCAAGAGCGTGCCCCATTACAAATTCCATTCGTTTTGCGTATGTAAGCGCGGCTCTGACATTGAATAGATGGCAATGAATTATTACACGTGTAAATCATCAATATAATTCAATGCTTACATACATGTAGCGAAGCGATGCCGTTAATTTTATTGCCATGTAGATGACGTGCAATGTGTATATTGTCTTGACGGATAATATCCAGCTATAGTACCAATGCTCAGGAGGTGATATCATAACGGGGCACTGCTTACCTCGTACCGGTTTGCCAGTACAAAGTCAACTTCACTGACAACTGTAAAGCTTCGTGCCCTGCTAGGTGTAAGCACAACCCAGAGAAAGGATTACACAAATAGGGCAAGGCATTAGTTATCGAAAAAGTAGAACTGTTATCAAATTCAATTAAGTCCAATATATATTCTCTGTTTTTACCTGACCCATTTGTTAACATACCTAATCGTATGATGACGCCTACCCACCACCTATTGCGCAGTATAGCAGCAATCGGTGGGTTACTCTTATTCCAATGTTAACCATGAGTATAGATTTGGGTCATCTCAACAATATTACTATAATCAGTGATATTATAGAAAGAAAATTCAACCTAGTATTTTTGATTTATAATTCCGCCATATGGTAATTTCATGGAGCAGGCCTACCCGTTACATCACCACCCTAGCTAATAGTCACATTGTGACTATCGAAACTTGGTGACCACGCGTTGGACAATATTGGGACAGGGATACACTTGTTGTGTCAGATCCATTCATATTTGACGTTGCGTTAGATAATTACCATGTCTACGCGAGGTGACTCAAATTGTGCACAGAATGTTGCTTCACAAGCCTACACGGTAGACTACTTGTCCTCTGCTACTTTTTCTATTCCTGCAGCACCTGTTACCGCTGGTGCACATGGTAACACACCACGATCTAGTGACTTCGGATTGGGAGTCATCTATCTTGGCAAGTTAGACGTGTCTAACTCGGGAAAGGCGTCAGAGGCATCCCGATCACTGGGGGTGCTTCTTCCTGAGCCTTCCTCAAATGCACTTACGAACGAACGAATTCGAGACTTTCGTCACAGCCTGTTCAGCATTGATGAAGATTATAGTGGTGAGTATGATAGTCATCACCACAGCCAACTCGCAAGTCTTCGCACGAGCGTGTCGATAATAGCGCAAGCCGTCGTCACCCCTGGTATTCGTGGTGCCGAAGATGGTACTACGTTGAAGCGTGGTGAGCTGAAGCCGTGGCTCTTGCTTGAACGAATCATTAATGAATTATATTACGATACAAGCCAGCACAACCAAATTTTATTTTTTAATGCGACCAAGATTCATAGCGTATCCCCCAGCGCGAGCAACTTCCGCACTCAAAAAGTCTTTTGCCTCGATCCTTTTCGAAGCATCGATGGACCAACATCAACTGAAAGAGTGACGAGATAGATCTTTTGGAGGGATGATACGCGTTCATATAAAATTTTCAAAACTGTTGGGCGTGAAGCGTGATTTCATTCTTGAGGCAGTACGCCTTAAGTTTTATAATCAAACGCCAACCGGTGCAAGGTACCGACTGCATCGACCATAGCGTGAAGCAGGCATTTTACGCCCCACATGGAGTGACCCTGGTGCGAGTTGTGCAGACACCCGCAGCGTGCACAAAGCGGGGATTTTTCCCTTGGTTCTCGTTGGGTAGGGCTCACATCTCCCGGCCGAGATGCTTGACGCGGATATGAAACTGCGATCCTCATGCCAGCATTAAAAGCGCTTTT